>BMAO01034395.1:0-109567 GCA_019973975.1 Trichonephila clavata | reverse complement strand
TTGTCAAACTATATAAAAATAATGCAACATTTTATATTCCTAATTTTTCAATACTTTGATTGATTTTATAACATTATAAATTTTTGAAAAATATGTAAGTGATTAGGTAAATAGCTTTTTATGTGTATTTCTTAATTGGCTAAATCGAGCAAATTATATGCACTGATCATTACTTGAACTTTATTTTAGATTAGTGTTTTCAAAAACTGACTTTTTTTTTACCTTTCAAATTATTTTATTTTCTCATAAGGATAAGAGTATTAGAAATTTAAATAAGTACATTTGAATTTTTTTTTTTTTTTTTTTTGCTTTTCGTGAAATTTGAAATGTTGTGGCTTTTCTAAGTAACACATAGTTTATAAAAAAAAGGAATACAAACTTCGTAATTTTTTTATTGGTATGAAAATTAAAGCATTTCGTTTCAATTGTAATAATATAGAAAAAATATATCTTTCATTTGTTGTTAACAGAGGACTTTTTTAACAAGTGAAACAAATTCAGTTGATCAGTTCAAATTCTAGCCGTTATACACCGCGCAGCTAGTATTTTTATATAATTAATCACTGAAAAAAACTCATAATATTTCATATTTCGTACTTGTTGAAGATATTTAATTAAAACTGTAGATCGCTTACAATAAAATGACTGGTAAAAAAAAGATTTCTAAACTGATGATTCTCAGATAAGAAGTGAACTATAGTAGCGAAGCAGCAAAAATAAAAGAAAAAGAAATTCTCAGTATTACTTGAAGGATAGTTTTCAAGTATTTGAAACACTCCCAATTCTTGACAAAAGGAATTCCCTATTCTTGAATCTTTTGGACCATGCCGCAAAAACAGTACTATAGAATTGTTGACCTCAAAACGGTGTCTTTCTAAACATGAAAGATCAGAAGAATTTTTATCTTTATTTTTGAACAAAGATAAAAGGGATGTTCATATTCGCAAATGCTTCTAATCACAATATTTTTGTTCGTTCTCAATTATTATGAACGGAAAATTTTAAAAGCTCACTCACACACACACACATTTTCATTGAAAAGAATTTTTGCATCTTGTATGTTGTTTAGGGGGAAAATTCATTTAATTATTTTACACACATGTATATAGAAGTGTTTTACTAAAGGAAACAAGAGCTTTAATAAATTTCCCTTAACTGGATACAACAAAACAAAAAAAAAGATCATGTAGGATTTTAAAGAATAAAGAAATTTCAAAAAGGCACTAGCAAACCTCTGAAATCCTTTGTTCTAAATTGCGTTAGTTTGTTTTATAAATAAATGTTAAATTTTTGATATGTTAATTCAAGATAAATATATTTATATCGATGATTGATCAAGTTCCGGTTAAGTCAAGTAATACAAATAAGATATCAATTTTATCCCTCTATCAGGAATCCTGTCTAAGAGTAATGATGTTTCAGTAGTTAAGAAATCTAAATTAACTATACGGAATAATTCTGGATTTATTTTCAACACATTTACTTAAGAGATTTTATTATCTGGAGCAGAAATGAATTTTCTTGAACTATTCACTAACTTACGCAACATCAACAATTCTTTTGTAAAGCTTTATTTTTTCGAAAAACTATTAATAAAAAAAGAGAAAAGCAATGAGAAATGTGAAACAAAATACCATACTACAAGTATATATTCACTTCCAAATTATATCTCTTACTTTATTTCGAAAAAAAGTTTGTATGAATTAATCTTTGTGTATAATAAATTAGCTCTGAATAAATATAATGGAGGTAAATTCAAAGTATTGATTTTGTAAAAAACAAAAACTTTAACTAAAGTTGTTTATTTCTAAAAATATGAGAGATTATCTCCTTTAATAATTAAGATAATGATAAAAATAAAACAAATAATACATTTAGAATAGTAAGCGATATAAAGTTTCTAGATTAGATCCAGTCTTAATATATGTTGACTAGAAATTCTTACTGATTATACTAAAATATGAGCTGGCACCCCTTTCCTAACTGCCACACCACATCATCGGGAGGACATTGAGCCTCTACGGATTCAATGTACATCGGCCTGCTCTACATGGTGGATCCTTGTGGCACCAGGACTCAAACCCGAGACATTCCAGCCTCGAGTTCGTACCATAACTACTAGGTTACCGCAACCACTATAAGGAATTAACCAAAAGTATTTAAATTTTTAAAAATCAAAATTTAAAACATACGTAAAAAACTCAGACGATGTAGAATTTCCAAATATTTAATTAAACATGGTATTTTGTATGTAGTAGCATAAAATGAACAGTAAAATAAATAAATAAACCTGAATCATTTAAAACACTTGATACAAAGTTTGTTAACATATTTTTGTAATAATTATGTTTAGCAGAAAAAAAAGTATTTGGTGACTTAATAAACGAGTTTTAAACATTTTTTTTATCAAGATACTCTTGAATGAATAATTTCATCAAGAAACTCTGCAAAATAAAACATAGGATTTAGCAAAAAAAAAAAGGTCAAATTTAAAGATGAACACATAGAATTTTTTTTTCTTTGAATACGCAAAGAAATTTAGGAGTCTTCAAATAATATAAATTTGATTATTATAAGTTCAGAAAGAAAATGTCCTCTTATAAATTTAAAGTAACACTTCTAAATTTCTTTAAATAATTAAGCATTATATCCTCTTAGAATTTAGATATTTAATGCACAGAGCTAATTCTTGAATTACATTTACACGATTAATTGCTTTCAAGTGCTAAAAAATAGTTCTTCTGATCGAATCAATTAGACGGTAAAGAATGCAATGATTATTAATTAAACGAATACGAAAAAATTAAAAGTTTATTTATTGTTTTCGGGGCATATAAAAAATATTCAACAAAAAAAATTTCTGTTTTTTGTGACCTCTGAATTTTTTTTCGCAAAAGATTTGTTTCTATATAGTTGACTGAATAATATTAAACATTTGAGTTTGTGTGTAATAATCTACAAGATAATATTTTATATTAATGATTTCTGTACAACATACTCTATATTTTACAGAATTTTAATGTTGAAAATAAAAGTTACACAGTATTATGACAAAAAAAAAAAAAAAAAAAAAAAAAAAACAGAATTATATATGAGAAATAAAAAATACAGTTAATTTTTATTTTTTTACAAATGATTAATAGTTAAGAATATTAATTTCATACATTTTTCTCATTTTTGCATCCTATCTACAAAATTCAAAGATACTTTAGTACGTAGATGTTACATATGACACAATCGACTATGGTATGCAATAAATCATACCATGTATGATAATCTAAAATAAAAAGTTTTCCAATAAGTTCAGTGCTTCTCAAATTTTAAATATTGACGACCCAATTTTCAATCATAATTTTCATCACCCCCCTCATACAATAACATTGTATTGAAAGCAATAATAATGTGCTTTGACGCTGAAATTACAATACGACTTTAATTATAAATAACACAAATTATCAAGATATATTAAATTTTGTATATAGCAAGCTCAAAGAAGTCGGTAGTAATTATTAAACTTGTTCTTGATTTAATATAGATAAATTTATTATCAAATGTATTGTACTGTACAATTTATAAGTATATTATAACAGTGTACACACACATGGATATTTGATTAATTTTTATATCAGAATATATTTTCCTTTGCTTTCTTTCAATAAATCAATATATAGATACATTCTTAATTAATCTTTTATTTCCGACATGTTCGCACCCTCCTTGTAGGGTTATCCCACCCCCCTGGAGAGGCGCGCCCCACAGTTTGAAAAGCACTGAATTAATTTATATTTTTTGATACTTTTTTTTACTGATTTTGTTTTAAGTTTTGAAATTAAGAAAATGCTATTAATCATATTTTTATTGGCTATGATCTTTAAACAAATCAAAAAATTAATGCTATCATTTTTTAAAAATTGACTATGACCTCTGAAAAAATCTAAGTCTTGTTGATTAAAACATTCATTCTTGTTTTGCAAGGAGAAAAGTGTTTAACCAGAACATATTCTTTTTTTCAACATTCATTTAAAATTTTTGCAATTGGCATAATGTATTCAACCTTCAGTTATAATATGATATTTTTAAAATCATTTTCCAAGTTTTTGAGATTACATGTTTTTAAATGTTTATCAACTTTTATTAGAATACAATGGATTAAGGAGCACATAAATTTTGTTATTTCATCATTGTCTCAATTCTATTTTATTTTTTACATGGATATTTAAACTATGTCAATTATAAATTTTGCTATTGTAGTTTCATATGGTTCAAATATTGAAATATAAATTGTACAAAATGGAAATCACTCATTTTCAATGAAAAGAATTTTTTACATCTTATGTCCTGTTTAGAAAAAAAAATCATTTAATTGTTTTACACAGATGTATGTAAAGTTGTAAAAATAATTAAAAGGAATAATATCAAGGAGGATTCAAAAAGACATTAGTTAGTTCTAAAGTTTTTATTTTGATTAGTTTCATAAAAAAAATACTAAATTTTGAAATCTTAAATTAAGATTAATATGTTTATATCCCTAATGAACTCTTGATTAATGAATTTCCTGTTCATTCAAAGTGGGCAGCAAAGATATCAATTTACAGTCACCCCTTTCCAGGAATCCTAGAAGCCGTGATGTTTAGGTTGTTGAAAATTCTAGCTTTATTATACGTGGATAATCCGAGATTTATTTTCAACACATTTATTATCTTGAGTGAATAAATATTAGCATTACGCTATTCAGCTACTCGAGGGTTTTTGAATATGGATCTAGTAATTTTGAACCACGGTCAAGTGACGAGGACAACACCTGAGCTGGCAACCCCTCTCCTAACTTCTACACCACACCAACGAGAGAACGTTTAAGCATCGATAGATTTTTTATGCATTGTCCCCCTACAATGCGGGTCTTCAGTGGTATTGGGCTCGAACTCATGACACACCGGCCACGAGTCCGTTAACTTGACCACTAGGTTACCGCGGCCACTTTTATTATCAGGAGCAGAAATGAATTTTCTTATACTATTCAGGAACTCACACAATATCAACAGCTTTTTGTAAATCGCTATTTTTTCGAAAATCTGTAAATAAAAAAAGAGAAATATAATGAAAATTGGGAAATGTGTAAGATATTGTACTGTATATAAGTATATATTCCCTTCCAAACTGTAATAAAACCCTTGTAACTATTATATCTAAAAAAACCCAATATAAAATAATCTATGATTTAAAAAAATAAATCATCTCTGAATATATAATAAAGGAAGAAAATTTTTTCAGAAAAGCATTCGATTATTTCGAAAAATCTGAGTGATTATCTCCTTTAAAAATTAAGGTAATGATGAGATAAAACAAATAATAGATATTTAGGATAGTAAGATATTTGAGATTTCTGGATTAGTTTGACTAGACAATCTGCACTGATTGTGCTAAAATGTGTTTTTTCATATATATAAATAATTATTTTCCTTTGTTCTGGCAAAAAATTAAAACTATGTTTCATTTGATACTTATGTCTCGTATTTATAAAAATAATGTAATTTAGCTTCGAATTTAAATAATAACTCTGTGCTTTGAAAAGAAAAAACTTGAAATTTAACTTAGTTGTCATGTAAATAAAGTTTTTTTTATCTCATTTTGAGACACAAAAGTTTAAAATGTGAATTCGAGAAATCGTTTAACCTACCCTTTACACTGGTAATATTTTCAGAAAACATCAACACTGAAATGAAAACCCGAATGTCAGGAATACAATGTATTACTACGCGGAGTTTTCTCTGAGGAGAATCGTATCGCATATGGTTACTACAAACCGGTTCCTCTCAAGGATACGCCTTGGCGATCGATCTTCGGCTAAAAAATAGAATTTGGCGGTAGAAAATCCAGCGCACGTTATTGAAGATTTCCCCAAATGGTCTCCTGAAAGACGATTAGAAGATATTTTCCTGACTGTTTTTGGCATTCATTAAAATAATAAGACTACGATACACACTAAACCATAACTCATCACTCCGGTTATATTGATCTAACTACTTAGGTTCTCTTAAAATTACAGTTTTTGTAAAAAAAAATTTCATTTAAAAACAGGTCATTTAGATCAAGCCACTTTAAATATTTATGTAATCAGTCATCTGTTGCGTCGCTGTAACCACGTTGTTCCAGCTTTCTGCTTCGTGGTTTTGTTTTGTTTGTCTTTTTCTGCACTTTTTGATGGGAATCAAAACATTTCACTGTTTTCCCAAAATTCATAAGACGAATGAAAGGTTTTGAAAGTAAAACTGGTAGAATCTATTTAAAGACTTAGATTTGTAACCAGTTTTTTCCTGATCTGTTGGATATATTTAGGGATGGCATCGGAGAAATGGGCTGGATTCACTGATGAAGACATTGAAAAGATCAAAACAAATTCATCAAATAAAAATAGTAAGTTTATCTGACAAAAATGGTAAACTAGGTCATGTTTTTACCGGTAAGGAGATAACATTTCTTCTTGAAAGTTGTTGTTGGCTATTTCCATACTTTTTACTTATTTTGTGCCCACTCATTAATACGTGTTCAATTATGTTTGATTGAAGTATTTGAGTTCATGTATTCTCTAAAATAGTTTTTATTTTTATAAAAATGAAAAAGTCTAGGCACTATCCTCTTAAAGCTAAAACAACTGAAAATAAATAGATATAAGTGTAGTATTTATATCTATGTAGTATTTATATCTTCATCGGGGATTTTATCAGTCGCATAATTACTATTTGTTTCATTGATTTTGGGAAGATATTTTTTGACACATTTTGTGGATTAAAATATTTAAAGTGTTGTAAGGTATAATTATTTTCTTCTAACTTTTATTTCGGATTTTTCCTTTTTTTATTGATTTTGTATGCTGGCATATGTAATTTCTGTCAGAGAAAATCAATATAATTAAAAGAATAATAGATGTAAAGTAACTTGTGTTATTTCTCAGCCTATACGTGTACTTTAACAAAGTAATAATTATTATATATTGCTTAAGTTTACATTATTAACTGTGTTCATTGTATGCTCTTGCATTTAATTCTAAATTAATAAATAAAAATAAAATCTAAAATAAAAAAAAATCTAAAATAACATAAATATTTTAGGGGGGAAATTAGATGTAATGTCCGAAAGCTCTTAAACAATGTTATACTTAATCATTTGTATATAATAAATTAATAAAATGAGGATTTATTCTTTTTCAAGTAAAATATGCATAAACTTGAAAATATTAACATACTGTCAAATAAATAATTTGTAAATGATACATATTTTGTAATTATAAAACTGTTTTCACAAAACATATTTATTCTATAAAGGTAAATAAAGAAAATTTTACTACCATTTATGCTTAAAAGTTTTTTTTTAAAAGAATTATTTATTTTTATTGTACATTAATTTATCATAATTCCTCAGATACACTCTTGAAAGAAAGTGCAGGACCTTTGAAAATTAAAGAAATTGCTGCAAAAACTGTCAAAGATAAAGACTTTTTCACTGATTCATCTAAAGATGAAACATCTGATTCAGATCCAGACCTAAAAAGAAAACCACTCAAATCAAAGAGAAATTCAAAACTCAAGGAATTTCCTGTTTCTGACAGAGTTCTAAATGAGACTCCTGAATGTAATAAATTACCTCTTGAAAAGAATGCAGCTGATTTATCTGATGACTCAAACAAATCCAGTGGAAACTCGGAACAAGAAAACCACAGGTGAAACATATTTTAAGAATTACAATAAATATTATTGTATCTGGTACAAACTGTGTTTATAAGTAATGTGTGTTATTCATATTTTCCTTACTCTAAGGTATAAAAGATTTAATGTTACAAAATGTTGATGAATTTCTCTAAATTACTATTTTTAATATTGGCTTTAATCACATTTTTAATACCTTACATTCGCTTATGATAAATCTTTATAAATAATTGAATGGTTCTCTCTTAATATATTTATGCCTCTGAAAATTAATTTGACTCAATTTATTTCTCTTTCTTTTTATAAAAATTTGAGTTACTAATCAAGAACTTTGCTACAAATAGATAATTTTTTATGTATAAAAAAATTTACTCGCATATCATTAGGCAATACAGCCCCTCGAGGGCCAGTGCCTTCCTTTGAAGATTCCTCCGCAGTTGCCCCTTGTCTACCTTCCGTTCTCCAAGTTTTCTCATTTATAATCCCAAAGTCTGATTGGCACAAGTTCGATATACGGACTTTTTTCAAAAATCGCCAAATTTTTTTTTTCGGCGACGGCAGTCGCCAAGGGAAGCACAGGGTTGCATCACCCCCTTATTCCCTCTTAGCCGCCAGGAAACACTGCGATACTTACCCCCCCTCCTGAATAAACAGTTTTGCAAAGTTCCCGTCTTCGATCTAAGTTTGCCCCCCCCCCCGCCACCTCTTTAGGAAAATTAATGGTGGGATTCTTTCTAACTTTAGTACAAGCATAAAAATGAAACATGTAATATTTTTTCCTACATAATATTAAGGAATACCAATATTAAACTAAAAAAGTAGTGAAAGGACAAATTTTTATAGAACTAAATGTAAATAGTTAATGATTATTTTAGCAATACTGCATTGAATTTAAGAATAAGAATCTATTTTTAAGTGATTCAGAATAGTAATGAACAAATTGTTCTATTTATCATCATTAAGCCTAGAAGAGAAACATTAAATTTTAACATATTAAAGCAAATTAACCTTAAAATTAAAGTCATAAATTAAATATAAGGAGAATCTTTCTTGCTTACATTGAATAAAATAAATATAAATAGAATTAACTTACCTTGCAGCACTTTATGTATAAAAAATTGTCACACAATGGCCAAAGTCATCACTTGTCAGCAAGATAGATTGTGATAAAAATCGTGGTGATAAAAAAATCTTGATTAAATTCCCCTTTTAAAGAATTTGACCTAAGCCCAGTTCTCAGCCCAGTTGATGTCCCTAACAATTTCTAAAAACTTATTGAACCAATCCACTCCCTGCTGTTTGCTTCATTTTCTAAACTTATATACAGCAACAAATGAAATTTTAAATCTATTTTTCTATTGCAGGTAGGGAGTGAATCTGTAACATGCTTCCAAGTGCCTTCTATGGTATTTGTGTGGCAATTCGTTACTGGATTTACAAAATGAAGGCTATGATTTAACGTCAAATGATCAAACCTTCTTGTCCTAAATTTTTAAATGCCTTCCATTTGTTGGAAAAATCATAGTTCCAGGCTTTATCCATTCCTGTAAAATGTTGACTAGAATCTCACAAGATTTGTTGAGTACTGCTTCCATTCTGAATTCGATTTGTCGACTTCTGCATAATATAGAATAACTTCAATGACAAATTGCCCCCAATCTGCAACTGTATCAGAAGATAAATAGAAATAAGCTTTGGTCTATTTTGTTCTGGTTCCCATGATCAAATGATCAGTGAGACGAAAAATCTCATTTAATTTTAGTTTGCTGCAACTGAACCACAAGCCAAGATGTATGGTTTTAGTTGAACTATATATACAAGCCATGATGTATGGTTTTAGTTGAACCACATATCTTGTTATTCCTGGAATTCCTTATTCTTGTTATTCCTCTAATTTAATCAGATGAGTTTTTCTTGCAAAATCTAAAAATAGTTTCCTATCCCTACATATTTCATAAACAAAATCAAGATTAAATACTCCCTTTTTCTCCCCAAATGTGGCCTTTTTGCTAGAAAATAAAACAGGAACTGTTTCTGACAGAACTTTCTTATACTTGGGATAAACACAGCAAATAGTCCCATGGTTAGAGGGAACAGGTTACAATATTTAAAGGTATATAAAATAACAAGGTTTTTAAAATTTAAAATAACCTCTTTGTAAATTAATAATAATAATGTAAAAATGGATAGTCAGCCTAATCTATAACTGGAATAATTTATCAATAAGTAAAAATGAATGTTAATGAATAACTAAATAATATTAATAAATAATATGGAGAAAGGCACATTAATAATAAAAGAATATATTTCCTAATTATGACAAAATTAAGTCAACCTAAGCAATAATTAAATAATTTTTCAGTAATTAAGAAGAAATATTAATGAGTAATATGAATAAGAAATAAGGTAATAATAAAAGAATTGAAATACAACCTAATAATTAAAGAATATTCAACCTAATCAATAATTAAAAATAAACTTTAATAAATATTAAATATAACTATTTTTTATAAATAATTTTTAATATAATTATTAATTTTAATATTAAATAAAAAATTAAAATTATTAATTTTAATATTAAATAAAGAATAAAAATTATTAATTTTAAATAAAGAATAAAAATTATTAATTTTAATATTAATAATAAATATTAAATAATTATGATTAATTAATTAATATTAAATAAATATTTTTTATAAATATTAAGAAATAACAGGAAATAAGGCAGTGAATTCTTGTCCGGAAATATCTATGTCTGAACAGTTGAAAATCCAAGATGAAAAGAAGGGTGTCTGAGAGAGAATTCCATAGCTCCCCCCCCCCCCAAAAAACATTACTGATTGGAAAATTCGCCATAAAACGAAAAACCCCGTGGAACCCGACCCGGACCGGAAAACAGGGGGAATCATGGATCATGGTAGACAGAATCTGGCGCAGAATCGCCCGAAAAGGGCGCCAAAAAAAAAGTCCGTATATCGAACTTGTGCCAGTTTATGAAAGGTGTCCCTTTAATTTTAAATGTCTTTATGAGTTTCAATTTTGTTGGGGGGAAAAGTTGAGTTACCAGTTTAAATGTTTTTTGTTTTATTATTTATTATGTTAAAGAAATTTTAGAAGTAACACCCATAAAAAGAGTTAATCCCTTAAATGCCAATTAAAAGCTGAGATTTTCTCTGCAGTGTCACTGTTTTTCACATAAGCGTGTATATGCAGTGTATTGGAGTGAAAAGAAAAGACATAAATAAACAAATTTTTCTTTGAAATAAGTAAATCATTCCCAAACACTGTCAATGTCATTTTATTGCATTCCAAAGCCTTCGGATTTGTTTTACTGATAGCAGCACAAAGAAAGATCATATTTTGAAAAGACGTATATATACGCCTTTGGCAGTTAACGCACCCACCAAACAAGACTTATATCAGTGGCAGTTAAGGGGATTAAATTACATTTTTAATGTATTGATTGTTTATTCAATTTTTTTGGGGGGTTAAATTAGTAGTTTAGTCCATTATTTTTTGACCTTCACACTCCAAAGTTTGCTTATGGAGAAAAGTTTAAATGGAATATCATATGATAACACAGCTATTGTTGTACTATCCATATATTTGATTAACCTGAAATTTAACTCACTTACAACCTTTAATTTTTATTCACAGTTTTTGGGCAACATATTGAACAGGGTCAGAAATATTTAAAATCTTGAGATCATAGCAAAGATTAACAGGATTTTAGAAACAAACTGTATTTAAAGTTTACTTCTTATGATTCATTTCAAAACTTCATGGATATTTTTCTGGTGCTTTGTATACCTTAACTGACCAAATTTTGTCTATCAGTGCAAATATCTGAAGTATTGATTTTAATGTTTTAATCATAAAATACCTGTATTGAAAGTTAGTGTATTTTATATGCCAATAGAGAAGCTAGTTTTAAGTGTATTTCTGAGTTGTAATGTCAAACTATTTTCTTTAACTTAATTTTTATACTTCTATTAATTGCATTTTAAGGTATTTTTTAAAAAAATTTCTGACTTTATCATATTTTAATTTCTTGTTAATATTTATTTCCTTAAAAAAAATTCTACTTTACTGTAAATTTCTGTAGATATTTGTTTAATGTAATGCTAAGGATTTATATCCTTTTTTCATAAATTATTCATTGTTAAGTGATATTCTTTCTATAAATTATGCTATCTTGAGATGACAAAAATAATAAGAAATATTTAGCATATATTCTTATGACGTGCAAAAATTCTTGGATTTTTGTACACAATATTTGAAAGTGTTCAAAATAAATATTGGAAATTTTATTTGGATTTACTCTGTTTTTATTTTTCTTACCTATAATAGAAAATGTTTTTGAATGATTTGCAATTATTTAATGTATAGGTAATAATGCTATTGTTCAGATTTTTTATTGAATTCAGTATTTTTTACTTGAAAATTATATTTTTTAACTGTATTTCTGAACTAGTAATTTGTCTTAAAAATAAATATTAAATTAATTTTTATGTCATAAAATTCCATTATAACATCAATTTTTTTACCTTTTTTATTGAATTAAATTAAATTATATTGTCTTATTTGTTTCAAGTTGAAGTGTTTAAAATACAGAAGATTAAAATTGTGCGTGTTTTTTTTTTACTTTGAATTGTATAGTGAAAAAGTCCTGGAAAATGAACACAGTTCTGGTTTGGGTGAATTAGAATTGTTTGAGATGAGAAGAAAGCGAATTGAGGCTGATAATGCAAGGCGAAGAGCTCTCATAAATAAAGCAATTACGGATAAGTAAGTCTTATTAGTATGTTCTTTATTTATTATTGCTGTGTCCCCCCCCCCCAAATCGATAAAAATAAGAATTCATCCCAATCTCACAGTGCCTTTTAGTGCACTGAAAATTTTATTTTACTCTTTATAACTTCAGCTTATAAGCAAACTCTTACATACTTATATGAATATAAGAGTATTAGCATTAATTTTCATACAAAAATATGGCTTTATATTAAATTTAAAAATAAAAAACTGATTATGAGCTTCATAAAAATTTTAAGTCTATTTAAAATCTAAGCTATTTTTGAAAATAAAATTTGCTGATAATTGTTCACAAACAAATTAATAGAAAATTGCATTTTTATTTTATAAATTTTAATAGCTACAAAATGTATAAAATAAATATTGATTTTTTCAGTTTGTGAGTGAGAAATTTAAGCTGAAATATTTATTTTTTGTGGTATTTTATATTTTTAAAATAGATGAAGAAAATAGCACAAATTAAATGAATGAAAATTTAAAAAGTAATTCATTTATACTTAAAATTATAACTTGTAGAAAAATGCAAACTCAAGCAGAAGCTGTAAAATTGGCAAAGATCACACAAGAGCTGAACCGATTAGATAGTATCTTGAGTGCAGATGTATCCATTTTACGAGATTATATAGAAGAAGCCAGTTTAGATTTTACAAAAGCTGAGTAAGTATAACATATTTTGGATAGATCTTCTCTGTACTTTGATATTATGTTGTAAAGTTTAAATTTATTTTTAGAAAAGAATAATTTTCAACAATTATGCATAATTTTATAAAAGCAGTTGTTAGCAAAAGTAAAACATTTTAGAGGAATACATTCAGATTTAGGGAACAACATGAAGTGTTTTAGTTCCTTTAACTTGTTTTTTTATGTAAAAAGTAAGTTGTGCAAGTAAAAAGAGTTTATTAACTTGTGTCTGTTGAAGGTTATGCTTAAATGTAATTTTTTTTCTAAAAACATAGGCGTATAGATTCTCTTGAAATAAGCAGAGCGTGTTTTACTTTGTTTGTAGAATTAGTATAAAATAATGGAATCAGAGATTTTAAATATATGTATACCAAACACAGATATAACTTGCAGAAAAAGTTTGTTAGTTACTCTATTTTTAATTCTATTGAAACAAATGGGACTGTAACCTCTTAACTAAATGACATTTTTTGATTAATTTTTTTAAGGAAAAGGTATTTGAAAGCAGAAAAGGAATTTATTGAAGCAAAATTGCAGCTGTATGAGAAAATGCAAAGGAAAGAACAGCTAACTGAGCATCTTTGTGCTATCATTGAACAAAATGAAAACAGAAAAGCCAACAAATTGGTGGAACTCATGAGGCAATTGGAAATGGAAGCTATTATTGAAGATTATGAAATAAATGACCCTCAACCAGTAAGTTCTTTTTTTATCCCTCTCTTTACTTTTTGATGTAACTTTAGAGAGAGAATTAGGAGAATGTTTAGAGTAAATATGTTATATTTATTTAGAAAATTATTCTATATTTCTCTATTGCTATTTGGGTCAATTGTATGATGTTCAATTAGTATTTCATTCTGAGCAAGATACACAGAACACACATCTATTATTAATGTAATTAAAGTATTAATATTATTAAGTGCCAAAATAAAATAGGTGTTATAAGTAATGGAACTCAAGATTTATAAACAATAGTCTTATTCACAAGGGGAGGGCACAGCTAAGGAAATTCATTTGGGGACGAGACTTTGTGTAATAGTAGTACTCCCTAGGGTGTTCACCCCTCAATGTAACTACCCCAAATGGCCAGTCAATTCAGAGAAAATAGCCTTTGAAATTCATGCTTAGTTTATATACAAGTTATTTCTCCCTTTCTTCAGCGTCACCGTAGCGTGGATGGCAAGGTAACAGAGTAGCATACAATAGGTCCGGGTTAAATCTCACGATCGGCTAATTGCTGTTTTAATTTCTTTTTCTCTAATTGATTTTATTATTTTTAGAATCAAATAAGGTTTATAAATAATTTTTTATAAATGGCTCATTGATTATTAAATGATATTCTATATAATTATAGTAACTATTTAACTTTTTAAAATACAAAAATAAATAATATATAGTAACTGCAATTACTTCTGTCATTAAAATCTAATTAATTGTATTTTTTAAATTATTCCTTATACCTAAATGGTCCTAAAATTTTACTTCAGTTTTTAACAAACCGTTTTTATCAAGAGAAAGGCAGCTGTTTTAAAGAGCAGGTGTTATTCTTTAAAGAGCAAAGCAATAAAATGAGATATCAGTAGGATAATGAATTTTGGTTATTACACTGTTGAGAACAATTTCTGAAGATAGAGAAATTTTTTTTAAATGTAAATGAGGCTGTTTTCCACCTGAACTTCTTAAAAAAACGTTGTTCTTGTGGTAATTCTTCTTTTATTAATTGTGCCAGATGTCAAAAAATTAATTGTTTTGAATGTTTTTATGATAATTATCATTCTGGTTCATGTATGTAATAAAAAAATTTAGTAAGAGAAAGTTAGCTTTTCACTTATATTTATTTAACTTTATTTATTATTATTTAATTTATTCTTACTTATAAGTATTATTATTGTAACTATTGATTGTTTCGTATTTTAAAAAGTAAAATAGTTACTATAATTATATAGAACATCATTTAATAATCAATTAGCCATTTATAAAAAATAAATTTATTTTTTTCTAAAAATAATAAAATTAATTGGAGAAAAAGAAATTAAAACAGCAAGTTAGCGGATTGTGAGATTTGAACCCTGACCCATCGCATGCTATTCCGTTATCTTGCCCTCCATGCTACGGCGACGCTGAAGAAAGGGAGAAATAACTTGTATATAAGCTAAGCATGTTCGAAGGCTATTTTCTCCAAATTGACTGGCCATTCGTTGGAGTTACATTGAAGGGTGAACACCCTAAGGGAAGTACTACTATTACACAAAGTCTTGTCCCCAAATGAATTGTCTTAGCCATCCCCTCCCCTTGTTAGTAAAAATAATTTAATTTAATACATTGCTTTCTTGAATCCTTTTACAAAAATTTTGTACCATTAATGACTCACTGTGTAGAGCAAGGTTGTTAAACTCAAAGGCTAACTTGGGCCAAACAAACAAGGTTTAACTTTAGGTGTGCCACAAAAAAAATCAATATTCATAGAAACCTGGGTACTGTATTTACCTAATTGTGGTTCATTTAAAATAAATGTACACATTTTGTTTAATAATAGCAACAACAACAACAAAAGAATACAATTTTAAAAATATTTAGCGATTTCTACCTATCTTATTTTTATTCTGTATCTGTTTGTTATTTTATATATTATTGTGTACCAACATATTGACCAGTCTGCAAAAATGTTTGTTGTCGGCTGCAAATTTGACACCCCTGGTGAAGAGGAATGTGTTAAATATGCTTAGGCTGATAGTTTTCATGTTGGTTGGTTGTGGTAGTTTGGAATTCTAGCAGTTGTCATCCTTGTTTCAAAATTATGAGGTCCATCACCAATAGCACTCATTTTGTTTCTGAGTGCAGTGGTGTAACAAAGAATATTAGGGCCTCCTTGCAAAGCTTTTGGGTCCCAAGCTGTACTTAGCATAAGTCGGGGGGGGGGGGTATGTAATGCTACTGTCTGAGGGCAATATTACCAAACAATCAACAAGAACTATTTTATTTAAAATAAGATGAAATTCACTACAATGATACATTTATTCTTTATTAAAAGTGCATCTCTTGCTTTAAAAATCTTTTTTTTATTCATAAGATTGACTTAAATTGTATCAATTATCTGCATAAAAATATTCAGATTTCTTTGATTCTTTTTTTAGAAATCCAACCTTGTACATTTGTCTTGATAATGCATTAATCCTCAACTTTTATATTAGCTCTGTTTTATTGTAATATAATCTCGCAAAATAAACATTTCAATTGGAATGCATCATGAGTGGTAACATCAATACAGAAGCCCTATTGTATTTGTAATTAAATTTATATAAAAAAAGTTCAATATGTTTCTTTAATTCCAGCAATATATATTCATTCTGGTATAATTATACATTTAATTTTTATCTTACAATTTTGTAAACAAATAATCCCTTTAACTATGAGTAAAAAATTTATCTCTAGTATTTTTATCTTATGAAGTCATCCAATTTAATTGCAAAAGAAAAAAAATTATTCAACGTTATTGATTAAAATATATTTGCTAAATGCTATATATATTATATAATTTCATATATCTCATCTTAAATTATCAGATAGTAATTGGAACTACTACTAGATATTATTTGTTTTGAAAATTGGATTTTAAAATTAGCTAAACAAACATTTTAAAAAAATAAATAAGAATCTAATAAAATAGTGGTGGAGGGAGGAGGGTTATGCATAGCAAATAAATTTTATAGTTTACAATTGATACTATGATGATATTGATTAAAATGCATTTGATGTGTTTTATTGCTACTTATTCAGTAAAATTAAAGTATTTGTGTGTGGAACTTTGTAAATATATTTTTAAAATTTCCTCGCAACAATGTTATAAACGTTAATTAGTGAAGGCAAAAACTAAAATTTATGAATTTGCTTCTTCAGAAAGTTTTAGCCATTGTTAGAAAAATCAATTTTTTATCTTTTATCATTCAGAACTGAAACTGTGAACATCTTGATTACATATTCCTGACAGAGATATTCAAATATTAAGCAGCTTCTTTTCATAACTGTTACTTTTGCATCCAAAGATAACAGTGAAAACCAAAGAGTTACAGCTTATTTTATGATCACAGATTATCCTTTTTAAACTGTTAAAATCTGTAGTAAAATAAAATAAAAAAACTATAAAGTTATGTAGAATAGCT
This sequence comes from Trichonephila clavata, assembly GCA_019973975.1. Taxonomy (NCBI): domain Eukaryota; kingdom Metazoa; phylum Arthropoda; class Arachnida; order Araneae; family Nephilidae; genus Trichonephila; species Trichonephila clavata. The sequence continues at coordinate 92,211 of BMAO01034395.1, read as the reverse complement.
AGAAAAATGACCATCTAATTGTATGCCTTATCAAATTAAAAGATGTGGTACAATATTTAAGCATGGTGCATGTTAAGTTGAGAAAAAAATATTTGCAAAACAACCTGCACAGCATTGGTGCTCTTTCTACCAAATGTGCAGTTTCTTACCTTGGATATGAGTATGCACAAACTCAAACTTAGCATCTATTAAACACTCAGTTCTATATCAAGATTTATTTTTCTTTCATGAATTAAAAGAAGACTATGGACATAAGATTAAAGGATTTTATAATTAGCAAAAAAATATTTAAAACAAAATATGAGTTTGTATTAACGAGTCTCTGATCAGTGGCGTAACAAAGAACATTTGGGACCCCAAGTTGGATTTTGCAAAGGGTAGGTACTAGGCGGCAGCTAGGCTTTGGGCCCCCGTGGTGCACGTTATGCCACTGTCTCCGATATGCTTTTTTATGACCTGCTAGTTAAATTCATAGATATTTATTAATACTCGCCCAAAATTAGAAAAGAAAGGCAAATTGATGTAATGTAAAAGCATTCACTTTAGTTACATAAATATATTTTTGCTGTGAAAACATTTTTTATGAGGTAGTTTAAGAGATATTCCTAATTTTAAATGATCTTTCTAGATTTTATCCAAATTTTGTCTCCTCAATGACGAGGCATATCACTGTTGTCAAACACTGAAACCTTCCCAAAAAATGACTTCAGATTGTTCTATACATGAAGATGATGCAATTTCTGATGTTTCTAATGAGCATAATCAAGAGTCAGAAGTATGTAGGAATTCAATGGAAAATGAGAATTTTGGCACAGAGAAATCAACATAAAATTGTATCGTGTGAGCAAAATACTTGTATAAAAATATATTAAAAATCACTTGAGGATAGAATGTTTTAGTACCTGGTTTTATAAGTGAAAACATTAGGATGTATGAATCATTGTTGATCAATGAGTGCCTTATATACTCCAATTGTTAATTTATTTTTCTGTGTTCTTTGAATGTTGTCTGTTTACCTTCTATACATCAAATATTTACTTTTAATACTTTCATTATGAATGTTGACATACATTTTATGTATTTTTTTCATGTACATACTAATTTTCAATGTGCAATGTATTATTATGATCAAATATTTTACTGCAGCCAGATGTTTATTAATGTATTAATCACTTTTGTTTTTAATTCACAAAAAGGTTAAACACAAACTTTTAATTTTTCCAATTTAAAAATTGCCATCTATTATAAATGTTCCATTAATTTAATGAAACATTTTTTCAAATATATTTCAATTTTTAATTTTTGTATTCTTGTACAAATCGTTATCAAAATCCAAACAATATTTGTGTAGAAAAAAAAGGTCTCATCTGTTTTTAAACAATTGGCATATTGTAAAGATGCATTTTATCAAGTTCCAGATCAGATTTGACTAAAAATTTATTCAGAATCTTTTATTTTGAGTAATTTTATTGTTACAAATTAAAGTTATGTATTTTTATAGCAAAATCTAGTATATGTACAGTATTTTTTTTTATATATAATGTGAAAGAAAATCTACCAGTGTTTTTCTATCTGGTGCTTCTTGCTTTTATAACTCCACCGATTTTGTGATAGAAAATTTATCTTTGTTCCCTGTTTTTTTCTATACTGTTGTCTATATATCATCTTAAAGATGGTTTTCTGTAACTAATATATTTTGTTTATAATAAAGAGCAGTATTGCTTGAAAGTTTGTTTTAATTATTTTGAGTGGGCTTGAAAAATTATTCATTATTTATAGGCTTTTATAATATGAAATGTTAAAAATATATGTTATGCTATAAAATGAATCTATTGTCTTTAATGATCCTGCGCTTGATGATCTGGAATTTTCAACTAATGTAAATTTACATGTACTGCTAAAATTTTTGTTTCATATTACTATCCCTGCAGAATCTGAGAAAGATTAATATTATTCACAAGATGCGAAATATTTAATTGGTAGATTTGGAAAAAGAATTTTATACCTTAAAATTAGGTTTGCTACTGTAATACATACAATTTGCTTCAATAGCAGAGATCTTATCGTTGCTAAAAAAAAAAGCAGCAGCATCAAGCCTACCAGTAACTTCAGAGGGTGGGTGGGGTGGGGGGTCCTCCCTACAAAAATTGTAGGAGGACTAGTTTGCAAATGCAATTCTTTTTCAAATCATACCAAATGTATGTCGAATACACTTTTCTTTTTAAAAATTCATTTAATGGTTTAAATATAACTTTATTAAAAACTAGGTTATCCTGGTTAATTTTTATAACATTAATACAGGAGGAAAGAAGTTGAATTTTTTAAAACTTTTTTTTTTTGTATAAATTAAGTCTTAAATCATTTTTGAAGTTCAAGACAAGATTCTTATTTAGAAATTTTATTTTCTAGTAAAAGATATACTAATGAACATTTAACATGTTGTATTCTTTAAATTTGGAATTACTTAATAGAAAATAATATTTTTTTTTCATTTTAATACATATATTTAAAACTTTTAATTTAGCATTACAAGATAAGACATAGAACAGATTTTACAGCTTGAAAAATTAGTGGTACTTCAATACTGTATAATTACTGCATTTTGTGAAGTCACAATGTAACATTGGAGTATTTTCCTATTAGAAAAAGTTATTTCATTTTAGGTTACATTTACAAAAATATCTTTGAATTGTGATAACATATCAGACTTTCATGAAATAAATTTTATTGCTTCTTAATGAAAGTCAGCAAAATATTTCTAGATAAGTCTTTAATTTTTTTTTTACCGAATATATGTCCTCTAATGTTACAGAAAATTTTATTATGTTCTGGCTTCAACACCATATAGAATTCTGCATATTTTAAATGCAGTTAATTTTTGTATCATGAAATTTTTTCCCTCCAGATAAAATATGTTTCATTCTCCTTTACTTTTTTTTAAATAACAAAATGCTTACTTGTACAGAAATGAGTAATGCAGATTTCATTTTAAAATCTCAGTTAAATAAAAAAAAAGCAGGTTTTATCATGAATTCTTAAAATTTTGAATACATGATAATGAATATTTAAGATATATCACACAAAATTGAAAACTTCATAAAAAAAAGTTTATTTACAATTATATACAGGGTTGTGTATAAAACACTCGTCTTCATATGGTTCAGAATCCATTAAAATGACAAGGAATCGCTCAATTTATGAACCTTTTTGATTGGAATAAATATGCATACACAAACTTAGAAGCTTGAATACAAAGGAGAGTAGAAATATATTTTCGAAGGAATTATTTTATTATTTTTTTAGGAGTTAAAATGTAATTTATACAAATAACCATTAGGGATAAAATATTTGTTAACTAAAAATAATTTGAAAACAAATAAAAGCATACAAAAAAAAAAATTATAAGGTATTTGACAGCTTTAAAGAATTCTTTCTAAAATAAGTTATTTTTAACAATGAGCAATATTACTTAAAATAATTCTGCAAAATATAAACAATGTAATGTAAGCAATAAACTTTGAGTCAATATAATGCAACAAAATAACATTGTCTATAAAATATTTTCACTTTTATGATACAGCACTCCATATGGAATACAACTGAATGAACATAAATATTGAGTGAATTGCTGAATGACAGTTTTTATGAATGTTCTTATTGAAATGTTTAATATAAGAGTATTTTCATCTCATGTATAAAAATATGCACACTATTTCCATTAACAGTTCTCTTTTATAGATAAAGGCTAGCAGCAAACACAATGTCTCGTTTTATAAGCTTGATTCCTATAAAAATACAATTTTATTTATAATCAAACTAAATTTAGATAAGGCAAAGAACATTAAAAATGATAATGCAATAACAAATCTATTTCCCAAAACCTTTTTTTAAGTATATACATCTCCTTTTAAATGCTTATTTTACTCTTTCGCAAATATTAAAAAAATTATTGGATTGACTTAATAGAAATGACAGTATTATCATTTGTCTTCTCTACTATTCTCACATCTAATCCATGATAAGACCTGTAGGTTAACTAAATTTTAGTTGATGTTTTCAAAACTATTTAATTTCTTAATTGAACTATGGAGCTAAGTTTAATAAATAGGAACAAAATTAAACAATGCTTAAGGCTATACATAAAAATCATATTAGAGAGAGCTTTGATTACTATAAATTAAATTATAAGTAGATATAGATCTCAGTGAGAGGAATCACAGCTTCCCTTCTCAATAAATAAGTTATTTCATTGCAGGAAGAAACAGAAGAAAATCTGTGATTTCATTTAAAACTTTCTTTTTCTCTTCACCAAAAGTTACTTGAACTTTCGCTAATGAATTGTATTTCAGAACATAACTTAACACTACAATGTGGCAACCTGTTGTTGCTTCTAATGCCACCCAATTGATAATGTCAGATCAAGGCCCACGGAATTTATCGTAACAAGGGGCTAGTTTTCATCTGCAGGTAACATACGTTTTGGCTCTGTTCCAACAAAATTATTTACCATAAATGAAACTGACTGTTCAAAAGGCATCCCACATTTTTTAGTTATTTAATGGAATACACAATCAAATTTAAATTGTAAAAAGGCAATTTTAAAGGTATAAGTAAATGACCACTATAGGATATAATTTGTATCACTATTGCTATCAAATGCTGCTGTAAAAAGACAGTGTTTCATGCATTTAATCATGTGCTTTTTTTATTAGAAGTTACTTCATTAATCACAACAGGTATTTTAGTCCTTGCACATCCATACTGCTCAGTGAAGTCAGACTTCAGAAACGTTTTCCAAAAACAAAACAAAAAGGACTGGCACGATCAGCTGCAATCAAATGGAACATTGTACTCTACAAGAAAATATATTAACAGTACTTCAATGCTGATTATATTTGATTGGACATTGTCCACAAAAATAAAATCCAATTTTCAGCAATAGCACCTTTATTTTTCATTTGAAATGAGCTTTCAAGTTTCCACATGACAGGCAATATTTCAGTCACCATGACAAATGCATATGTCAAAACAACATACTTGAAAAAATTCATCTCCCCCTTTAGAGATGGATTATATTAAAAAGATTACAACAACTATGTTGTTTCAGCAGATATATGCATGAGAACTTACTAAAAAAAAAACCATCAAGGCCAAACAGTGAATAGAATAATTCCATAATAAATTTCCCACCTTTTTTTAAATTTTAATTTTGAAAACAATAAATCTTTAAAACTTAGATGCACACCTAACCCTTAATTTACTTGGTACTTTTTAAAAACACAATTTCACTTTTACAAATGCTTAAAATATGAGATTGTATGTACAATCACTCTGAGGAATCTATCTTCTGTGTAAATTGAGGGATAGGTGTATGGAAAATTTATATATGAAAATACTTCATAAAAAAATATTACCTTCAGAGAATTTATTTTCCAATTCTGTATTTCCTATAGCTTTTGCTGCTTGACACATTTGCCTCTGGAGTTCTTCTAATCTTCTCATACATCGAATAACGCTACCTATTTTAAAATATGCAAATTATTAATTAATAATAAAACAAGTTTAAAATGTACAATCAATCAAAACAGTAAAATATCCTAAATATGTGTTCCTTATGAGATCCTAGTTACCTTTGTCTTATTAAAAGATTATTTTAAAAAATATTCTTTTACTGATAGGAAGCAAAGCAAAATACATTCTAACAAAATAAAAAACATATTCACACTGATATAAGACACTTATAAGTGTATCAGTACAGCAAAAAGTATTTGATAATTAATTTATCAATACTTAATTAAAAACAAGTTAAATAAAAACTTGTGACCTCCATGGGCTTGTCATATTCAAAATATACTTATGATAATTTGTGCAGTTTATAATTAAAGTTGCATTGTAGCTTTAGCATCAAAGTACATTATTATTGCATTCAATACTTATTTGTTTGATGAGAGGGGCATGATGAAAATTATGACTGAAAATTGGGTTGCAAATATTGAAAGTTTGAGAAGCACTGATCATATGTACTTAAGCACCATTTACAAATATATTTTGAAACCTGTAATATATGAAAGTAATAGATTTATAACATAACGATTAAAGTATAAGTGTTCTATTTTTCTAATCTGTCTCATTAACCTTGTTTTGAAAGGCGAGCATGCAAAATTTTATCAAAAACCACAAATTTATGTAAACTATATACAAATGGAAAATTTTTATACATTTTGAAGATTGTCAACAATGATAACTCACCTTCAAACACATCTGTCATTTGGCAAATATTAGCAAAACTAGCTCCTTTACTCCAAGAATTAACTACATCCATTAAATTTGGTTTAAAAGAATCCACATATGTATCAACATCAATCTCTAATTTACACTCTTTACTAATTTTAGCTATCCTACGTGCTGTATCCTGAAACATAAATACTCTACATTAAAAATAAAATAAGAAAACTTTAAGTTAACTTCAATTAAAATAAACATAAACTGACACAATACCTGCATTAAGCGAAGTGGCCCAGACAATTCCTCCGTTAACTTAGGCATATCATTTGATTTTTCTTGGAAAACAAAGCAACTCAAAAGAGATGTAGTTTGGTGAACATCTAAATTATTAAAGGCACCATTGAAAATCATTTCAGTAAGTAACAGTTCATCTGCACTGGAATAGAACAATGAATTATTAATGTAAGAGTAATAAAGGGAAAACAAAATAGAAAACATATGTATTAATAATACTCACCTGCTGATTTCACAAGCAACACGCCCTTTTATTTCTATAACATCTGATGCAGTACAATAACCTATTCTTCTTAAAACTCTTTTTCGACATTTCAGTTCATCCATTTGTAAAAGTGATCGGGCTTTTTTTAATTCAAGCTTTGCTTCTTTTATATCACTTTCTATCTACCAAAAAAAATCACTTAATTTTATTAGGAATCCAATCAATCCACATAATTGAAAACATGGTATCATATTCTTTTTCTAAAACCCAAAAGAATATGGCAATATGCATACAAGTAACTTACTGATAATGTGAAGCTTTGGTTGTAAATGTAGTACAAGTTATAAAACTTACATTGTGCGTAAATTTCAGATTTAATACAACATGTAGAATTATGTCTATTGGTGTTCTGTTGAGTGTGTGATTAAGATCAGAAATGATTTTTTTAACACAGCATTATTAGATTGAAAAGAAGATGGAAAAAAGTATATGAATTTAATAACATATAAAGGGCATGTAATTTCAAACCTATATACAAAAGCAAAATTTTAGAATATAAATCATATTAATCAAATTTTTAAAAATATTTTTTTCGGGTAAAATCTAAATATAATATTGAATGTAAACTTTTTCCTTCAAAAAGCATTGTTATTTTAAAACAAATTTCTCCACTTTTCAATAGTTTATTAGAAATGTTCATTGATAAATCTAGAGCATTTCATTGATTTACTGGCCATTGACCATTCAGTGATATATAATTATTATTTTATATCATGTACAAAAATTAATTATATAAATGACAATCATATTTAAACCTTTAACTTCTTGCATTATAACACCTTATAGTTTTGAAGTCAAATAGATGAATAGAAATAAAAGTTAATAGAGCCTGCTATTATAATGTTATAAAGCCATTTTTATATTAAGAAAGCAACTCCATTATTATTAATAAAGCAAATTGCATCAAAAAATTGTATAATATACTTTTACAAGTAATGTAAAAGTATTTTATGCAAAGATCAGTAGTATTTACATGTTATGTGTATAATTTAGATTTGTTATTTCTGATGCCATTCAATCGAAGTTTCAGTCAGTTAGAGGCCCACGAAATTCAGCGCCGCAAGGGACTAAATTTACACCTATCATTCGCTGTAGCTTTGAGTACTATGCAGGGGACAGTATGATTCAACTTTATTCCACCCAAATTTTGAGGGAGAACCCCTGGAGAGTGGTTAGGGGTCTTTCCCTTCCATTAACCATTCAAGAGGACTTTCAGCTTGACAAATATTTAGAGTGCTTACATGCCACAAAGGTATTACACATTGACAAACATCCATCCTTCTACGAAGATTCTTCAAAATGCAAACCCAGGCCCTATGGCATACCAGTCAGCATCACTAACCACTATACCAGACAGGCAGGTATATATATATATATATATATAATATGTACATACCAGTGATGTATTTATTTTATTCTTAAATCAAAACATTAAATTAAAAAAAAGATAATAAGAAAAAACATTTAATTACTTCTAACTTCTTTTTGTACTCCTCAAGAAGTTCTCCTACTGATGGATCATTGTGAAGAGGATGATGATTTAATCGAGATGTAAAAGCCTCTATTTTCTAAATAAAATAAATAATTTATAACAATAAGAAAATATATACTTGCATGAGAAGTTTTATACTAAGCAATAATAGTAAAAAAAATTAAAAAATATAAAAACATGCCTTTAAAACATCTTTTATTCCTTGATCTTTTATTTTCATATCTTCAATAGGATCAAGAAGAGGTAACCCCTCTGTAAAGCGCTCCAATATTGTCTGCAAATGCATATGTACTTTATTTATTTTTTTTAAAGCACTTTGATTTCTCAGTAAGAAAACAATATTACGGAACTGATAACATTAAATAATTCTTTATTTTTCTTCAATTTAATAAACACTCTAATAAGTGTCCATAAATTACATTTAAATTAATACATTAAATAAATTAGATGTAACAAGGTTTTTTTTTTATTTAATTTCAAAAGCAGTATTTTTAGAATTAGCATTTCCACCATGAAGACAACCATGTTGTATACCACTAGAAAACATTTTATATGCCCAATCAAAATCTCCAAAGCATGTGGAAGAAAAAATGTTAACTACAATCATATTAATTTCTGATTTTAATTCAAAAATTCACATTGATATATTTTTTTTAAAAAAAAGAGGGAGGGAATTTTTAGATACAAGAGTATTTTTTACTTATTTTGTTTCAAATTTGTCAAAATTAGTAATTAATCAAGAAAAAAAAGGTAGTAAAATGAATATAAGACTAAACTAAACTCAATAGCATAACAACTCATGAGAGCCAAGGCTTACAGTGCCTATCTCAATGTCCGTGACCTTGGGCACTGAGGTGCAAGAGCAGATGTTCTGGTCAGTCTGATGCAAAAAGCTCAATGTTTAGTTCCCAAGCAAGCTTGGTAATCATTTATTGACACACTGAAGGAATGAACGACTTTGCCCAGTCCAGGATTTCAACTCCCAGACCTGTGGCATGGAAGTGCGATATGCTACCACTCAGCCGCTGGACTTCAAAATGAATATTAAGATTTAAATCTCACCTGAATAGTTTTTAAAACTTGCATTCTATTGTCAAGAGGTCTTAAATCTTTGGGAGTATGTGCTCTTACTGTGCTCAGCTGCTGAATCAAATTTAATTTAATAGGAACAATCTGTAACATTGAATAAAAAGAAAAGGAGATACATATCACATCAGCAAAGTAAAGTAAAGTTGAACATTGTGAAATACTTAGCATACAAATAAAGTTACTTACTTGCATAATGCCTTTTTCATTAGGCTGTGGAGGTTTTAAATTGGAAGTAACTTTTGTTTCAGAACTTTCTTTAGAAACTTCAAGCAAAACATCCACAACATAAAATACAGATTCTTTAATTCCCTTTAAAAGGAGAACAACAACTTTTCAATAAAATTAATATAATACAAATACAGCATAATTATAAAGTTAGTATGAAAATAATGATAGCAGGATATATTTATATATATGTGATTTTTCGAAGTCAGCATCTAGAATTTGTGTAAAAAAAGTTTATTCAGTGAACAATCGACATGTCTTTTCGCTGAGAGAAACGATTGCCAAGTGACCCGATTGGATTGGAAAGTAAAGCATGGTAGCATACATACGAAGACCACAAAAATAATGAGCTGGGATTAAAATTGTTATGTTTGGAATATCTTTTCTGAGGAATAATCAGCTGTTTAATTTAAGAATCAAATATGTTACGGAAAATAAATGTTAAATATGAGATTTTGTTTTAGATATAAGTTAATTATCCTTACACACACACATATATATATAAATTTTTCAGCAGACATGATTGGTAAATTTTGTGTTAAATATGCAATTTCATATTGCTTTCAAACAGGTAGCTGGAAGTCGCCATTATTCTTCTACCTATTTCTTCCCTCCATGGTGAAATGGATTTTTCCAGTTTTCATAGCTAAATTTCAATATTATTTCCTTAATTTTATACATTACTCTGCTTTATTACTAAAGCTCATGGCATACACTTATTCCTTCAGATAAGTTTTTCCCCTAAACACATTTTAGAGTATTATGTTTTTTCTAAAAATTTTGATCAGCATTGGACTGAGTTATTACATTTTAAGTAGTTAAGAAAGTAAACATATCAGCAGTGAATCTAAAGAATGCATGCCGGAGAACAATCAAGCATTATTTGAAAATGAAGATTTCTATACTGATGAAGGCAAAAGTGGCATAAAATTAAACTGGATCACTTTTGATTATAAGAGTTATAAATATGATTGATTAAATTTTGGAACATACAAACAAGCATATAGCTGGACACAGAGATCATACACAAACCAACATGTTAAAACTTATTTTCACTGCATATTTATATTTGTGTTTCTTATTAATCTTTTATTATTATAATAAATAATTTTCATTAGCAAGAGCAGTACTTAAGAAAACTACTATATTACAAAAAACTATTGCGGCTATTCATGCAAAAAATTAAGTCACATGTGCTGGAAGATTATATATATATAAGATCTGAAACTAAATTACAGAAAGAGAGGAGTAGAAAAGCATTCATAACACTTTTAAAATAGAAACATACAGAAAAATTTTAAAAAATGGAAGATAAAGACATCAGAAACTAAATTATTCAATTTTACAATGAATAATAAAAAAAAAAGACTGCAAGATCAAAGAAAAAATTCACATTACTTACACTTTCAATTTTTTTCTTTTGATAATTTATTATTACACCCCATCCAAAATCATCATCTCCATTTTTGACCTGATAACATCACAAATTAATTTAAGTTATTTTGATTAATTTGAAAAATATAGCTTTAAATGAAATAGATATGATTTTTAACTTTCAAAAACAAATTCACAAGAAAAGGTTCCGATTATTAATAACAAATAATACAAAAAGCCAAAACAAATAATACAAATCAAAATGTACAAGTTAAAAATGAATTAAATTAATTTACAGAACTACATATGACAATTTTCTCTCAAGTAAAATATTGTTACGAATTTTGTATAAAATAATGTAAATAATTTGGATTTGGATGTGCAATGCCTTTATATTACTCTATATTTATTTTACGTTAAGATTGTAATATTCACAAGCAAGCCGTCCCTTACGTTATAATGGCAATTCAATGGGAACTTGGCGAAATATTGGCGATAGAGCCAAGTTGGCATCATTTTTGGCGACCAAGTTGGCGAGTTCGGGACCCTCTGGATTCTTCTAGAAATTAGTAGAAAAATCCACTAATTTCACGATCCGTGGCGCAAGCGCATCTTTCCAGAAATTTCGGCCTCTGCTATAAATAGAGAGAGACTCGCCGCAACGGTCAGTCTGATTTTAACCAGCGAGTAGTGAGCACTGTTTTGATTAGCGATTAGAAGACTTGCCTTGAATTTGATAAGCTCGGCTGTGCTTGTGAATAGTCATTTACATACGTGAATTTTAGACACTGCTTATTGTGGCTGAGTGCTGTTGAAGGTGTGAAATCCTTCTGTTATTTATTCTGCGAATTTTGCTGTTGAATCCTGTATTTTCAAGGATTGATTTACGCCAATAAATACTCATCGCTCTTAAGGAATTGCCTTGTTATTTACGACTGATTTTGCATAAAATCCTCGAACTCCGATCTACGTAACAATATATATTTCACTAAATATTAATCCTAGTGAGCACAAAGTTTTGATAAATATTGTTTACTTCCTAGTAATCTTTACTTAAAATAGTCATAATCTATAAATTTTGTCCATTTCAAGATAATTATCATTTAAATTTATTTAACCGATTCAGGACAATTATCACATACATGCGATCACTTCAGGGAATGCAGTATAATATGTCAGATTGAGTTTCCCCTGTTTTGAGGCCAGTGATCACACTGGTGTGATCTTAATTTGGAACTTATGGAATTTGGAATGATGATTCACTATAAACTTTGGTGTATTTTATTGCCGTAATGATTTTGTACGAATTTTTAAATGGAATTAGGCTTGCAGAAAAATTGCTTGGTCCAGAATGGGTTAAAAATACAAATTTTCCACAAATTTTAACTACACTTGAAATTTCAATAAATAAAACATGAAAATAATGCTTTCATATAACAATTATGATCTATAAATACCTTTACTAATCTCCCAGGCTGAAAGAAAGGAACACAATATTCAGGTTGGACAATATATGCATGATATTCTTCTGCAAGTGCAGATAATTGCTTCTTAATTTTATAGTATGAATCAATTTCATCTTCTCTGTCTATATGAATAGCATCATGTTTCTTTTGAAGTGTTTTTATTTCTAAAAAGAAAGTAAATTTAATTTTATTGTACAAAAATTGTTGTAAATAAATTCATGCACATTTAGAATGGTAAGCAATTTTACTCACTCTCGTAAAGTTGTGGAATTACTGAATAATTCTGAAACTGAAAAAATGATCTTTCTAACATATACTCAGGATTAATCTCATCCACCCTTAGCAAATTCAATACCATGTTATATGTCAGGTGAAAGGCTGAATTGATTGGATCTGGAAGACCCTATGAAATGGCATTTAAAAAATTAATGTTAATTACTAAAAATTCTTATTTGATTATATACAGTGAAATATGTCCAATACGAAAATGCTTAAGACGGAATATTGGTTAACACAAAATAATACAACAGGCCCGACAAACGACTACGTATTTCCATGCAATTGTTTCTCTTAACATGAAAAGATTTCCTTTCTGGAACAAAATATGGAAAACACCAGCCAAGAAGTGAGTTTTAAAAGGGGTATGAAATGAAAGACAGGTGGTTTTACATGTTTCATTGAAAGAAGGCTAACTTGGCTTTGGAATACCCTGAGACATGAGCACCTATGTTTATCGCTACTTTCACCCTCCACCCCTACTAAGGTCATGCAGAAACATCTCATCTCTCACCAGTCTTACAGTTGGCTTTGGAATTTAGTGACAGAGTACGTAGCAATGCGAGTAAAAATTAGTGAGTTTGGATCACTTTTTTTTCATCCTTCCTATTTTAGAAGAATTTTTTAACAAGCACAATGTCAAAGAGCTCAGAAAGAAAGCAAACTATTTTGCTTAAAATGAAGATGAAACTTCTTAAGGCTGCTAATCGAAAACAGAAATGTGTTAAGATTTGGGTATTGCTAAATTTTGTATTAAATTTCACCAAGTTCTTGCAAATGTTTTTGTTTAATTATATTTTTTTTTGCAATATCAATAATTATTTGTTTAATTATATTTTTTTTTGCAATTATATTATTTTTGTAAAATTTTTCAGTCCCCTCAATTTTGTATTAAACAATTTTCACTGTATATTAATTTACTGACATTTTTAACACAATGAAAAATAAAAATTTTATTACCTTTACAATTTCTTTTCCAACAGATGGACTCATTTTCTCATCAACCATTAATATGACAATACCTCTTTTATCAAGACCTCTTCTTCCAGCTCGCCCACTCATTTGAATATATTCACCTGATGTGAGCTGAAGAAATACAATTAAAAAATTTATAATAGACATTTTTTTTCCATATTACATGCATTTTCTTTTTAATTAAAAACACTAATTTTATTACAGTTTATCATTTGGATTTGTTAGTGATAAAGAGTTAATTCCTTAATAACTCTAGAGCAATAAATAAAAACTTCAGTATAAAATGCAAAAGTGAACTAATTAATAACTTAAGAATCAATAGTTTAATTTCAAACGTATTTAAATTACATAAATTTTTTGATTACCTTATTCTTTTAGAATTTGACATTTAATCAATTAAAACAAATATATGTTTAAAAACATATATATAGCTTTCAAATAAAACATTTTACACTCAAACAAATAAAAAAATTTTACTCTTTAGACAAGCAAATACGTAAAAGCTTTTTGGGGGAGGACCGGAAAGGGAATTTCATTTTATAAAAAAATATGTATATACACAGGTGTCCTAAAGTTAAGCATAAATCATAAAATGCGAAAAACACATGGAGTAAATATCGCACAATTATTCAAAATTTCTTGCAAATATTAATTGGATGAAGAAGAAACATCGGGTTTATGCAAAACTTTTCAGTCGACTACGTCCTGCGTGAAACACTGGCGCCCCATGTCAGAACGCGGAGAAACCGATTCACGCAGCATAGGCAGTTCAGACAAGTTTCGTCCAACTGCTGTGCAAAGAAATGTTGTTAACCATCAAACAAGGTGAATGATGGCACAAAGACACCAATTGGACATGTTTACTAAAGGAAGAATCATTGGAATGCTGGAATCCTCACAATCACAAACTGAAGTGTCTCGAATTCTGAATGTGGACCAGTCTGTGATCTCAAGACTGTGGCAGAGGTTTCAAAGAACAGGAGATGTTACCCGACAACCAGTATCAGGTCGACCAAGAGTCACAACCCCTCGCCAAGACCGATATCTGGTAATAAGTGTGCGACATTAAAGGGGTAGTTCTGCCAGAGCACTGGGTTTGGCGCTCACAGTCGCCACAGGAATACGAATTTAGAGAGAAACTGTTTACAGGAGACTCAATCATGCTGGCCCGTATGCCAGAAGACCAGCATTTTGCATTCCCCTCTCGTCTGCGCATAAATGTGCTCATTTGAACTGGAGTTTGAAGCATCAACTTTGGAGTGTGGGAGAGTGTGCCAATGTGATGTTCGGTGATTAGTCCTGGTTTAGTCCGAGTAGTGATTCTCGGCGGGTAACGATATGGAGAGAAAGTGGAACATGTTTTGAACCAAGAAACATAACGGAAAGACATCATTTTCCATCAAGGGGAGTAATGGTATGGGCAGGCATCATGATGGACAGCCGCACAGACCTCCATTTCTTTGACACAGGGCCTGTGACTGCTCAAAGATACAGAGACGAAGTTCTTGAGCCTTATGTTCGCTTGTTTCGAGGTGCTGTTGGCCCTGACTTCATATTCATGGATGATAATGCGCCATGTCACCGAGCGGTGCTGATTGATGACTTCCTTGAAACAGAAAACATCTAGCGCATGTCGTGGCCTGCAAACTCCCCTGATTTAAATCGTATCGAGCATGTATGGGAAATTCTCGGGAGACAAATTGCAGCCCCTTCGCACCCACCAAGTTCAGTTACAGAATTGAAAAGAGCTCTCCAAGAAGATTGGAGCCGTTTGAGCCCACAACTCATTGATCATCTAATAGCAAGTATAGTAAATCACTGTGCAGCGTGCCTGGCTGTCAGAGGTGACCACACGCCTTATTAAACTGCAGCATCAGTATTTTATTTAATGTTTTCTTTAAAGTGTGAATCCTTGCTATGCTCAGTTTTCTTTCAAGCTGCTACTTTAGATAATAAAATTAATTATTATCATTCTTTTGATTTGCTTCCTTATTTTATAACCATTTTACACTCGCATATCACGTTTCCCGCCATTCTGATTTACAGTTCCTTCTTTATTCACATAATTATCAATTATGCTTAACTTTTGGACACCAGCGTATAATGAGATCAATACTCCATAGAACAGTAACATAAAAATTATAAAAACAAGAAGACAAAAAAACTTCCAACATTCAGTACTTTCAAATACTGAAATATTTATAGATAGTTCAAAATAGTGTTTAAGATTTCTTACCCATCTGAAATCTTTCCCATCAAATTTACGAGCATTGGTAAATAATACAGTTCTAGCAGGCATATTCAAGCCCATAGCAAATGTTTCAGTGGCAAATAAAGCCTGAAAACAAAGAAAAAAGTAAGAAAAATCAAATCATAATTTCTTTAATTTATCACCAATACATAAACTGATAGCAAAATTCTTACTTTAATTAAACCCTCAGAGAATAGAATTTCAATTGTTTCTTTCAAAATTGGAAGGAGACCTGAATGATGAATACCAATACCTCGTTTAAGAAGTGGCAACACATGCTCAACCTAGAAAAAATAGTCATTTGAAATAAGGGGGAAATATTCTTAAATAATTTAAGTGTAACCAGATTGTTCAAAAACTAAAACATCCAATATAGCTGAAATTTATCAATATTTCCAACATAGCTTTAAAACACATCTGTTATGAACATTATCTTTATTATCAGAGTTAATAAAAATATGAAATAAATTATCATTAAAATGTATCGGATGTTTATTAGAAATGCATTATTAATATGTTGAATGAATAACTATAAAATTAAATGTTATGAAAATTAAAATTAAATAAAATACTATAAAATACAACAGTTCAATTAAATGATGAAACATATCTGAGAATAAAATTGAGAAGTTGGATGATTCTGAGAATAAATATAATAATTAAAATTTTTATTATATGTCACACATATACTTTATGTACAATTAATTGAAAATAATTTTTCTAGATTGTAATACAGGCAAAGAGTAGATAAATTACACATTCCCACCAATTGAAATTAGATTAAATTGAAAAGATATATTACTCCTTTATTATTGAAAATCTTATAGTTATTAAGTTTCTGTTATATGGTAAATTTAATTTTACATCAATTATAAATAAAAATTTATCCATGTATGTAATACTACAAAATTAAGTAAAAATTCAACTGTTTTTTTTTTCTTTCTAATTTTAGGTATAAGAAATAAAGTGAGAATTTTTATCATGAATATATCAACACCAGCATTAAGTAAGAGATAAAAGGTAAAATTCAAATATTACAGAAGAATTTCTTAAATACCTGGGGTAATCTTTTGTCATCATCAGATAATACATCCATTGCATTTTTGAACACTTCTTCAACTAACAATTTTTCTTCTCCTAAAAATAAAAAGTATAATAGTAAAAAAAATTCTTATTTTTAAGTTATATTGAATAAAAAAATAATTTAGGTTAAATTAACATAAAAAACTCACCACTATTAAAATCCAACCTAGCCATTTGCAAAGCATAAGCTTCACATTCCTTTTTACTGAAACTGAACACAATAACAGGAGCAAAGCTTCTTTCCATTATCAACTTGATAATTTTATAACAATTAGAATTATCTAAGAAAAAAGGGTTTTTTTTTCACTAAAAGTTATATTAAAAATGCATACTTTAGATAAAATCTTAACAGATAAGATAAATATATTTATAAACCATTCAATAATTTGTACCACAAAAAAAAAAATTAGTTCAAAGAAATTGTTTGAGAACCAAAAGACAAAAATGGTAATTTCATAATTGATTAAAAAAATCAGCATAGTTTCTTTCAATTTTTTTTCTCTTTTGCTAATCAAAAATGAAATTAAATTATGATGCTTAATATTTTATGTCAGCTTTATTCCAATACATATAAAAAACTTGCCTTTGAAGCCACCTTTCCTGCCTTTCATTGCTGAATCACCTTTTGCATTCCCAGCAGTTACTTGAAGAACGTTCATCGCTGTGTTGAAGTTTTCTTCACAAAAGTTACCCTTGAAAAGAAAGCAGAAGAAATACATTAATTACATTTAATTTCAGCACTTTTTCCTCTTACAATAAAGAAATAATTCTAAATAATACATCAACAATTCTAACTAACTTCATGTAGTTTATCTAAAGCAGTGTCTTTCATAAGCATACGTTTTCATTTTTGATTCCTTTTACTTTTATAAGTTTTTTTCATCTTATTCAATAAGTGCTTCATTTTAAATTTAGTTAACTAAATAGTTTTACGACTGTAATGATATACATAAATCAGTAATAAAATAATATAATAGAAAAGTGGTTCATTCTACTAAAAAATAAGGTGCACTGATTGTGAATGCATTTGGAAAAGTTTAAGGGAAAACATTAAAAAAGTAATAGCATATATAAATATATGTTCAAGATTATGTGCAATTCTATTTGCATTGTGATTCTGTACTTTAAAATCATATGTTTTAGAAATATTTGTGATATAAGCTCTGCTTATCCTATTCTTAATTTTACCTTACTCTGATCAGTTGATAGCCCCGCCCCTCCTCCCCTCATGAGGATAATTTCCATCATTACAAATTCTAATGGGATTGTGGAAACTACAGCTTCGAGAAGGAAATTCTTAAAAGATATGCTTTGTCTCTTCAAAAAGAATATGAAAATTCTCACTCCATGAAAATTCATTTCCTCAGCAACTGAATTGTGCAGAAATGCAAATTTTAAAAAATTTACATTAAATCTTTGTTTTTTCATGACAAACAATAAATTTATAATTTTTTTATGCATTTTACACTTATAATATCTGGAACAATTATTATGAAACAAACAAGATAACCAAAGAAACACCTTTTGAAAATTCAGACCATTGTAGACTTTCCAAAATGTAAATCAGAAAAAATTAATATATTCCCATAAATATTCATTTATTAAAATGAATTTTAAAAAATCAAACCTTACTTTTAAAAACTAAATATTCTATTTTTTCTCACTACATATGACTATAATAAACTTTTCTGTAAATTAGTAAATAAGAATTTTTTCACGTAATTTGAAAGAAAGAAAAAAACAGAATACATGCTTATTTACATTTTCATCAACTACTAAATGAAGGCCATCCCCTCCAGCAGGAAATATATATTGTTGCAAAGGCACAGGTCTGTAATCAGTATATACAACATGGCAAGGCTGAAAAGGATAATTTTTTTTCTCTTTTTGTGAATGACAACATAATTTTATGCAACTATTATAAGTAAAACTGGATATGAAAGATTTAATTTAAATTAATTGTATCAGAAATATTTGAAATAACATCTTTTAAATTATTCTTACCTGATGGTGGAGGTAGCAAATCCATTCAGCAAATTGTCTAGCATTAGGAATTGTAGCCGATAGAAACACATAGTGAACACTATCAGGTAAAAGAATAATAGTCTCTTCCCAAACCACACCTCGTTCTAAAACATAAATAAGATTTTATGTAAAGTATTTCAAAACGTGCAAAAATAGAAATGAAAAGGTACAGCATGGTTGAAAAACTCATTTGATCAATTTATAGATAAACGGCATGTATCAAAGTCATATGGCATGAAGTCAAATCACATGACAAGCCCCCCCCCCCATTACCATTGCAAATCAACTGTGGACCCCTTAGTTGGGCTATAATTCTCACTCGTGTCATACTGCATCTGCAGCCAATCAAAAAATCCCATGTTTTAATTTAAAGTGTAATGCATTAATTTGAAATTTCTTATGATGAATGCTTATTATGCACTCACATCTTTGAAATTTAAAAAGTTTAAAGAAAGATTAGAAGAAATTGAAGATTACCCACGTCCAAGTCGACCCACTAAGTCAATGATCCACAAAAAAATAGAAAGAAAAAAATCAGTTCTGATCCAAAGAGACAATTCACTGAGTATTTGCAGAGTTGTTGAAATCACTAGAATTGACAAAGAATCTGTTAAACAAGTTTTTCCAAGAAAACTTTAACATAAGGAAAGTGTGTTGAAAAAAGATGCCATAACTTACATTGGAATAAATCAAATAAACATTTGAACTAATATTTTGAAGATCATAGGAAAGAAACCTAAATCCTAAAAAAGAGTGATAACAAGTAATGGATCACTGCTTTATGATCTGGAAACTAAGCACCAATCGATGCATTGGAAGAATACCCAATACACCAAAACAGAACAGAACAAACTCAAATGACAAAATCAAAATTCAAAGCAATGATGACAGTTTTTATACACTCATGGGATTGAGCTTGTTAATTGTACCTGAATGTTAAAGTGTGGATCAGCAGTATGTTTTGAGGTCCTAACTACCATCCATGAAAGAGTAAGAAAAAAAATTGAATCATGATAAAATAAGTAATGGATTTTTCATCAGAACTGCACTGTATTCTCTATTAAGACATTTTCAGCTAAACATAATAACCGAACTGAAACACATATTCACCAAGCCTTGCCTCCAGTGAGTCCCCTCCCCCCATTTCCTAAGGTGAAAATGGCAACACAGCTTGACCAATGAATATTAGTATGGAGAAGCATAGATTATGGAGGAGTGTTGAATGTTAAAAGTGACGATAAAAAATAAAGTTCTTTACAACATTAATCCAGTAGTAATTTTGGATATATTAATCAAATTATAAATATATAATACTTTTAATGTTTATAAATAATACAGAATTTCAAATGAATATGAATAGTTAAATTATCTGCTTTAATAAATATTTAGAATTATTTATAAAAAAATGTTAATGTTTCAACTTAAGGTGATAAATAAATATTAAAACTATTTGAATATTTTTTTGCATACCTTTATCCCTCATATAATGAATTTCATCAAAAATGACCCATCCAACTTCTCTCATTACTTCAGAGCCTCTATATAACATACTTCTTAAAATCTACAAAAATGAAAAATAATTTTTTACTATTGCAAAACACTTATTTTCATATAAAACCTTTATTCCAACAGAAAATCTGAAGATATTATCATTCAGGAAAAATCTGTATTCCATATTATGCTACTTATTTAAAATCATTTAACAATACTATGTTACTATAAGACAAATGTATGCAAACACAAATAAATTACTATTTTCTTTTTTTTAAAAAACAAATATTATTAATATGTTGTACTTTCTCAATAAATTCATGAGAACTGATAAAAGGAATCAATTTCAGAATCTAAATTTGAAAAACATCACATAAAATTAAACATTTTTTTTAACAACTTATACGGAGTGGAAGAATAAAAGAAATATATTCCACCTAGTTCACAAAAAAAACTGAAATGGAACTATGGAAAATAAAGAGGAAGACAAATAGTGGCAGGTCTTTGATACTTAACTATAAAATAATTTATTTGGCAAATGAAATATATAATTTTATTATCATAAACATACATTTCTTCCTGCACAAAACATGTTATTAAATAACAAAATGGAAGATATTGAAAAGTTGGCAATTGATAAATCAAAATTGATTTTTCATTCAATGGATAAATTATTTCATAAACTAAATGATCAATGAAATTTTTTATCAGTAAATTACCCATGAATTTCAGCACAGCATATTTTAATCTATATATATAAAGGAGAAAAGCGACTCACTCACTGACTGACTGACTAATCACGATATATCTGGAACTATTTAACCTATAGACTTGAAATTTGGTAGACATGTTCCTTTCATGATGAACGTATCAACTAGAGCGTTTTCGAAAATTAGCTGGCTTATAAGGGGCGTTATAAATAATTGTTTCCATAATTTAAACTACTCAATGTGCAATTTTGAAGTGGGTAAGCAGATTCCTTTCATACAGTAGAGATCGCTAAAGTTTGGTGAAAATAAACCCCCAAGTGGCGTTGCAGGGGCTTAGGAAACGTTATAGATAGTATTTCATTTTAACTATTAGGCGCACAGTCTTTATATTTGATAAATAGATTTCTTTCATAGAGTAGAATCTAAGAAGGTTTGAAAACAGACTTTTAAGTGGCGTTGCGGGGTCCAGTGGTGTAATAGATAAATATTTTGGTTTTAAACTTCCATGACCTACCTGCTTGAAAATTGGCGAATGTTTCTTCCATGGAGTAAATATCCGCTACACAAAAGCGGGTTTGGAAAATTGACCACCAAGGGTGTTGTGGGGCCGAGTTTAGGGGCGTTATAATTCCGATTTTAAGTTATTAGGCATTTGATCTTGAAACTTAGTAAGCAGATTCCTCTCATATAGGGTGAGATGCAGCTACAAAATGGGTTTAAGTGAAAGTACTAAAGTGGCGTTCTTGGAACGAGGAATAGATTGATATTCCATTTTAAACTATTAGGCGCACAGTCTTGCATATTTGATAAATAGATTTCTTTCATGAAGTAGAGATCAGCTATATAGAAGGTTTTGTGAAAAGAGACCTTTAAGTGGCATTGTGGGGATTAGTGGCGTAATAGATAAATATTTTCGTTTTAAACTATGACCTACCTGCTTGAAAATTGGTAAATGTTTCTTTCATGGGTAAATATCCGCTACAAGCGGGTTTGGAGAAAATTGACCCCAAAGAGGGGTGTTGCGGGGGTTAAGGGCAGATATATAAATAATTGTTCTTTTAATATATTAGACTCACAGTCTTGAAATTTGGTTAGCAGATTCCTCTCATAGGATAGAAATACACCTGCAAAATGTGTTTGTGAAATCGACCTAGGTGGTGTTGTGGGGTTCAAGGCGTTATTGATAATTGTTTTGCATTTAATTTATTAGACGCTGATCTTCAAATTTTGCTAAGCAGATTCCTTTCATAAGTGCAATTCCCTACAAAATGGGTTTTATGAAAACAGACCTCGAAAGTGGCGTTGCGGGGGCTCAAGTGGCGTTATAGATAATTATCCTCATTTTAAACTGTTAGGCGTGCAGTCTTGATTTGATAAGCAGATTCCTTTTGTAAAGTAGAAATTCGCTACAAAATGGGTTTCGCGAATATCAACTCCAAATTTAATTGAGGAAGATTAAAGTGTCGATAAATATTTCCATTTTAAATATTTGATCATCCTGCTTGAAAATTGGTGACATGTTCGCTTCATGGGCCAGTTCCTCTAACAAAGTAAACAATTGACTAAGGATGATTTGCGAGGGGTCAAGAGGATTACAGAAAAATTCCTGTTTTATTGTTGAACCCATATACTTGAAATTTGTTAAGCATGTTTCTTTTTGTTGAATAGGATCCACTAAGAATGTAGTTAAGCAAATCAAGTTCTGGGGAGTGCGAAGTTACTGGGGCGTATTGACAAGTACTTTTAGAACTACAAAGCTATAATAATGAAATTTGGTTTGCATTTTTCTGTTGTTAATTTAAATCACGCTAGGCGGTTATTTTGGAAAACAGCTCTCAGGATTCTGAGGGATATTGATGGTAAAACTTTTTGTTTTCTATTAAATTTAGACTTGAAATTTGGTTTGCATGTTCAATGCAGATGAATCCACGAAAATTAGTTTCGCGGGAATCACTTGGTTTTGGGTTCTGAAGAGCAAACATCTCACGATACTTCAATTTTAGAGATTTTTAGAAAATACAAATTAGATGAGTTCTGCCCCTTTTTGCAGTAATGGCTGACAGTTAAAGGTATAAACAGTATTTTCAATACAATCGAATTCTTAATGCTAGACTTAGATGTCAATAATTTATACATATATATAATCAGTAAGGGTATAAAACATCATGAAATACCTAGCGAAGCGGGCGGGTAACGGCTAGTTAATTTATATAAGACAAATTCCACATATATATAAATTAATTCAATGAAACAAAACTTACCTCAGTAGTCATGATTAAACAACTGGCAGATGGATTAATTGTTACATCACCAGTCAATAAACCAACATCTTTGAATTCTTCAAAAAATTCTCGATACTTTTGATTACTAAGAGCTTTTATAGGAGTGGTATAAATTACTCTTTGTTTGTCTCTTAAGGACATGGCTATGGCATACCTAAAAAGAAATCAATTTATGTAATTGCCATTTTCACAAATATTTTTAAATCACATGTTAGCCCAGTAATAAACTTTTCAAAGTGAGTAAAAAATAAAAAATTCCCAACAGGTCAATATAATTCTTATTATAAAATGCAACAAAGACTATAAAATATAATAATATATTTTAAAAACTTCTTAGTACTTAATACGATCAATGTAAACTGCCAGTGAGCATTTCTTTCCTTGCCAATTTAAATATAAAAGCAAATAACTATATTTTAATTGAATAGATACTTGTAACGGCAAGTTCTATTTTTTACACATGCAGAATATTATAACTTCTCCAAACTAATCTTTATAAAAGCCAAAAAATTTTGCGTTATGCCATCAACCATTCACACTAAATAAATACTGCCATCAAATTATACGATTTGACAAACAAAATGTTTTAGTTGTTATTCTTGAATATCATGTAGAGTTGATCATTAAATGAAATTCAACTAAACTCAATGGCACAACAGCCCATGAGGGAGGGCCAAGGCCCACTGTGCCCATTTCAGTGTTTGTGACCTTGGGTGATGAGGGGCATGAGCAGATGTTCCAGTCATGTAGTCAATGTGATGCAGATTAATGAAATTACCGGCAAGCACCAGTTATTTCCCAATGTTTGTGGTCAACAGGATAATACATATCACAAAAGATACCCAAAATGCTATGAAACTTTTTTGCACATGTAAAAAAAAAATCTTTAAAATGAGTTTTTTTAAAAATAATTAAATTAAACATTTCTGTACAACTGTTTAAAAATCTACTGCAAGCTAGGTAGAACTTCTAAGCAGGTCACATTAGGCCCATAGTTTCCCCATCACTGTATTAAACAATGCAAACAAAAACGTTTAACATAATTTTTAGGACAATAATATCAAATCTCTTTCAGCAAATTTTTTCTTGGAAATTCTTCTGTTCTAAACAGTAAATTTTGACCATAATTTTTAGATCAAGTGTTAAAAAATATTATAAATTATAACAATAATTTCAGTAACTATACATAAAAAATTATAGTTAATTTTAAAGATCCACTTATATATATATATATTTATTTATTCTTACTTCATATAAGATGTGAATACTAAAATGAGTGATATTTATATTGTTTTATGAATTAACTGATTGTTAACAACATAGAGACTATATCAATTTGTGAAATCACAATAGTCTACCATCAATATTTTTACTTTTATTTTAAATTTGAAATGTATGCTTAAAATCCTTCACAATTTGTGCATATATAAATAAGGAAATCTAATATAAAATAAATTTTTACTGAAAATACTTACTCTGCAACTACTGTCTTTCCAGCAGATGTATGAGCTGATACAAGAACCGACTGGTTGTTTTCTAAACACAGAATAGCTTCATTTTGAAAAGGATCAAGTTTAAATTTATAATTTCGAGATCGAGGATTTTGACTTTGTCGTAATGGAACATACTCAGAATCATGAGGTACAGCAACCTGTAAAGAAAATTAATTCCAATTAAATAATGGCAATACAAATAAACAAATTAAAGGAATAAATATTGCTTATAAATCTAAAACAATTTAGTTTACTTTACAAAATTAAATAAAACACTGCTTGGAAAAATAAAAATTGTCTCATTAGTACAAAATCTATTTTTAGTAAGAATCTTACACTAAAAACGATATAACATAAATAATTTAGTAGATTAACCAAATAAATTAAAAGTTATAATAAAATCAGTCTCATAAATAAAATAATTTAGTAGATTAACCAAATAAATTAAAAGTTATAATAAAATAAGTCTCAAATAAAATAATTTTTAAAAAAACACATTTAATACCTCATGAAGACAAGCCTCAACTGTTTCTACAACATGAACTTGAATTCTAGAAGAAAATTCTTCAGGGCTGAAAGTAAAAAATATGCATATACTTACATGCCATACACAATTTATTAAATGTTTACTGTGTATAAATTTGATTGTGATATTTTATATTTTAAACTTCCTTTAAGGTAATATTTACCCTTATGTTCATCTAAAAATTACTTTTGAAATTTTTTCTATGAAATTCAAGTTATGAGTTTCTTTTTAAAAATAACTGCACATTATGCTTAATTAGAAATTGGACTTTATTTTTGAAAATATACTTTTATTTCTTAATTGCTATTCATCTAAATTTTTATACACTTATTTGATATGGGGACTTCAAAAATGTTTTCACTAAAGAATTTTACTTTTTAATTGCTTCAAATTTAAATGTTATTTTTTTAAAAAAATACATTGTTTAAATGACAGTTTCAAACTTCCTTGTACATTGCACCTAACATTCAATTCCAAAAGAAAGAACACCATCTGAAAAATTTTAATAGCAGCCTTTAAATAAACACACATTTGTCTGTAATCTTTATATTTTAGATATTTTCCAGTTGTAGACAGGAAATATGTTGTGCAGAATTTATGTTTTCAATTTGTTACAAGAATAATCTATAAAAACTTAATTAGCAATTATAACTTAAGTATTTTTTTAAATTATGAAACAAAAATACATTGATCTATAGATTTTATAAAAATATCCTAACATAGCATTAAAAAGTCAAATTATTCATTAATTATTACAAGCAGAAATAATCATTTGAAATGTATATGTTTTTTATGCACTTCATTTTTATTTTGTTTTACTAAATGACATAACAAAATACCTTTAATGCAATTTCCCATAAAATATGTTTTCCTTTAATTATTAACACTTAATCACTCTTAAAATAAATAAGTATGAACGACAGTTTTACATAAAAAAACAGCAACATTAATCCTTTAAATTCAATGATATTTTTATGGTTAAATCTAAATGAAATTTATTAAAATTCTAGAAGATCAAACATATAAGTTTAAAACAGAAAAAATTATACAAGATTAAATATTTTTCACAGAAATAATTTTATCTCAAACCTCAAAAAAGAATATAGCGCAAATGTTGATATTTGTAACGGGAAATTTTCAATATAAGTTATGTGATCATAACCAGAAAGGAAATTTAAATTAAGAAGTTAAGAAAAAGAAAAACTTACTTAATATCATCGAGAATGTCTCCAACTTTAATTTTTTTTGCTTCACCATCTCTATCTTCATCATAAGAGCGTTTTCCATCTGTGATTTCTTTCAAAAAATCTTTAACCCTAAGAATATTTCATAAATATAATGAGGAATTAAAAATTTAGGAAACTAAAACACACACATGCACATAAACTGAATTAGAAAAAAAAACTAATAACTTTTAAAATGGAGAAGAAATTTTAAAAAAGAAGGAATTCTTAATGTTTCTTTTTACCTCCAAAATAATATTTTACTGTAATTCAATATTTCACTAAAAACTTTTAAGTGTTCTAATATCCCAATAGAAAAACTAATTTTTTAAAAAGATATTTGACAATATTTTCTCTTGAATTTGGACATTCCTTTTTTATAGTCATCTACAATTTTGTAGATATTACAGATATTTATTTAACCAACCTTCATTAATTCCACATGCTTATGTGAATAAACTATATATAAAAATTTACATCATATTTTACACCTATAAAAATATAGACATAATCACATTCTTTTTATTTCTTCAAAGAATGTGAATTTTACTATGACATAACATAATTACTTTAATTGGTAACTTATTGCAAAATAAACACAAGTAAAAACCTGCAGATTTCGTATTGCAAAACTAATGCAAAGTAACAACCCTTGGGTTTTATAAAAACTACCTGACAGATTAATATATCAGGTTTTTAAGCAGGTCTTTATCTAATTAGCAGGTTTTTTTAGAATGCATACATTTATAATTCGTTAAAATTATTTAACTAATCTCACAGTCCTGAATTACTTCAATACAAAATTAAGATTTTTAGATTCTTACGTATTATTGCGATCATAATGGCCACATTATACGAAACGAAGCATGTGGTTGCATATTCAGCATGTACGACACATGCGAAATTGGGGTTGTCAACTTGGCAAGTTATCTTGAACATTGGTATTGTTGTGATAATACTTAAGTACCCATTTTTATTAAGTAATTAATTTTCAACAAATAAAAAAATTCCAAATTCACAAATTATGAGTAGAATTTTTAATGAAGGTTACAGGCAAAAGGTGCTGATTTGAGTACCTGTTTGATAATACTGCTTTTTTACAAACACCCCTCCTATTCAAGTAGTTTGTAACCTATAATCAGAGCCCATCAAAATGCAAATGTTTTGTAGACATAAGATGTTTTAAATATTATTAATATACAGGATACTTTTTTGATTTAGCAACAAAGTAAAATATTATTTCAATCAATAGAAGCAGGAGATATTTCCGTATATTTTCATGCATAAACCCAGAAATTGGATTCGCTGATGCAGGGTGGAAAAGTAGTTTAGAAAAAAAAAAAATTTATACATTAGCCATACACATATGATTTTAAGCTTTTAACTTCTGGGGTATTTTGAACTTGAGTAATTTGTGAATGGAATTATTTAAAAAGAACAAAAATCACATAATACCTCCAACCTGAATGTCAGAAACCAAGTTTCTATATAGTTTGTAAAATTCAAATCCATTCATTTGATTGAATCAATGTATATGATCATCATGCAGCCATTTCATTCTCTAAACCAGTGGATCTTAAACTTTCACTTTCGATTGTCGTGCCTCCCCCTCCTTATATATCAGCCCAACATTGCAGACCCCCAAATTTTGAACACCTCTACCCGACTCAACACATGGTTGAGTGATTTAAAGGTTCCGCAATCCTCAAACTGCCTCTGTTATTTATGCAGATATTTTTAACACTTCATTTTTCTCCCCCTTTAAAAAAAAACATCTAATCATGCATGTATATAAGAATATTACAAAATACTAGTTTAAAATAAATAATACAGGTGCAATTCGATTAGAAAATAGAGATGGATGCAATCATTATCGTATTGGCATGTGATGTGAATTCAGCTCTTAATCTATGCACACGAGTTTTTAAAATATATTTTTTTGAAAATATTGCATTTTAGTAATGGCTATGTACTTGCAAACAATGAAAAAACTGAATTAACATTCTTTATCAAAATATATGTTCTAGTAAATATTTTTATTGGGGACAATTTAGTGATCTAGTCTAGAATGACACATCTTTCAATTTTTCCACAGTCTTTCCAAGTCTGTAAAAGGAGGAAATCTTAACATTAGATGAGATACCTTCGTAGGACCCCTAAAAAAGGAGTGTGGACACCTAGGAATCAGCAGATTACAGTTTAAGAACTGCTTCTCTAAATTATGAAACAGGTCAATGACTACATGCCACATAAATTTCTCTCTCTCTTTCTACTTATTTTTCAGAGGGGGGGGGGGATGATACAGAAAGAGAAGACTAGCACAGTTAGTGTAAAAAGAAAAAATGGGTGGAAAAAATGTATTAGCTTCAAATAAGGTTACCAAAACTAAAAATAGCAGCATTTGATAATATACTTTACAGCAATTTAATTGGAAAATATTCCCTCCATTCTAACTTCTTGGCAACATGTTTTAAAATTACAGGAATTTCTTTTTCTCATTCAACTCGTATACAGGTTTTGAGTTCTGGATAAACTTTTGAAGAGGAAAAATCCACTCAACTCATACATGGATCAGCATATTTTCAGAAATAAATAGTACATAAAAAACTGTATTTTGGAGAGCCATTAGGAAAAAAACACACCAAAATGTATCAATTTCAAATTTAAAAAAATGAATTACATTCAAATAATTGGTACTTGTATATTATACCATTGAACAATTCATCAAATGAAAAATGTTGCCAAATGCCACAATAAGCTGCCCCCCCCCCAATAGTAGAAAACTGTCCCCATACAAAAACAATGTAACACAATGTTGTTCATGCACATGATGACAACACTTGGCAATGCTTTTTCATGTAGCAAAATTGGTCGATGGTATAATACATAAGTACCCAATAACATTGTGTTTGAAAACATATTTCTTTTTACGATTTTTGGTACTTATGAACTATCGCAACCATATTGGGACACTAAATAAAACTGTAAGAACTCTAAAAACAAAATATACGAACATAAATATGGAGCACATAGTCAATAAATACAATGTGAAAAATAATAAGGGTACATACACAATAGCACCATTGCCAGCAAAATTTGTACCAAGCTAATCACGTCATGATATCAAAAAAGCAACAAAAAGATTTTTATGTGTTTTATATAGAAAAACCAATCAGTCAAATTTTGGTAGAAAATGGCACAATTCACGTGTCACAAATTTGTCTGCAGTGATGTTTCCATGCATGTTCAAAAATAACTATAAATATTTTTTTCCTATTTTCTTCTTGGAGCCATTTTAGAAATCATGTTTTTCTTTTCAGAAGTTTGACAAATGGATTTTTTTTTTTGAATGAAAGATATGAAAGAAATTGCTTTGTGTATGAGCGAAAAATTGAAAATATTTCAGTATGGATGTCTAAAATATGGAAAGAATACATGTTTGGTTGAGAGAAATGGAGAGATCGTTATTTGATCAACTTAAAGCACGTACAGATGTTTTTTTTCAAATGTAGCATTTTTTCTATTTTTCTCGTTGAAGCTGCATTAGAAACAACGTTTTTCTTCATAAAAACACGATAAGTAGATTTTCTTTTGAATAAAAGAGACAAGAAAGAAAGGAATGTTTTTTTGAATGAATAAAGAATTCATAGAATCTTAGTATGGATGCCTGAAATTTGGAAAGAATATGCATTTGATTTGACATTTACCATGTTGCCATTTTAGAAACGATGGACAAGTGTCATTTTCTGTCTTTTGATGCCACTTTGGAACCATATTGTTTCCCCTTGTTTTCGTCTTTGATGTCTTTTAAAAAACCGTGATTTTTCCCTTGTCATAAAATACACTTGGTGGCTGAGCTAGGATTTTACCATGAGAGCATTTGGTGACATCTTTTTAGTAGATGAAATTGATCTATAGTGTAATAGGTAAGTACAAAATAATAAGATGACAGCCATTTGGTGATGTCGGTACTTTTCCATTTCACCGGCGTAGGCTATATAAATTCACCAAAAATAATACAACCGACACCAAATTAAATATTCCCAAAAGTAACTTTTTACCAGCACATTTTAAAACTAGTTGCTGACTTTTCTTAGAAGTAATGTGTTTTCTTAAATACATCAAAAACAAATGAAAATTTAGGCACTGTCAACAGTCGTAGTGTATACTGTGTGTTGTTGCCAATAAAGTTTGCTTTGCAAGATTTGCATCGGCAAAATGGAATACCATTATGTCTATAGATTTGATAAAATTGGTTGATGATGTAATGTGCAAATACCAACTTTGGTACTTTTCCGTTTCCCTGCCATAAATGTCGCACAAACTATTAAAAAATACACAATATATACATAAAATTTTTTTTATAAATGTTATTTCCGATTGGTTTTCTATCTAATTTTTAATACATTATGAAGAAGACATTACTGATAACAAAAGAGAAAAGACCACGATTGGTTTCGAAAATGTGGTGGTAAAAGGTTACCAGAAGGAATACTCTGGCATCAGTTGTAACACTTTTGGGGATTTTATTGCTTGAGCCGGCCCAACAGAAAAGTACCCCAACTTTTAAACAATATTTTGTACTATTTCAAATGGAAATAATTCCTCCCCTTTCAATAATTTTTTAAAACAGATCAGAAGATTCACAGAATCTAGTCATAATAATTCTGCTATATTTCCCAATAAAGAGTGCTCCCCATTAAAATTTGTTTTATTTTAAGTTATATATAATAAACATACAGTGAAAATTGCTTAACACAAAACTGAAGGGATTGAAATATTTTTTTGTGTTAAAAGAATTTCATGTCAAAGGATACTGCAAAAGAAAACAACCATTCATCAACAAAATTAAGGGTACTACGTATTATTGCAACAATCGCTAACTTTATTAATAACTCACCAGGTTGGCAAGCCCCGATTTCTTATGTGCCATATGCACTGAATTGGCAACCAGAGGCTTCGTTTCATATGTTGCCCATAGGTTGTGACAATACGCAAGTACCAAATTATGTTTATTAGTTTATTTTATTTACATAGATATGTATTCATGATTATATTTTATAAAAATTAATGAAACAAAAACGTTTATTGAATTTTTGGAAAATAATTTGACATTTTTCTTTGCATTGCTTTTTTAGCATCAAATTGTCAATAAAATTATTCAATATCCTCCATTTAGTCATTCATCTCACCATTGGAATCTGCATCTAAATAGCTGTGCATAATTTTCCATGACATTTCTTATTTAGAATGATGTGGGAACAGGAGCTGTGTTATTCATTTAATTTCATCCACTACGACAATGAACCCTTCTGATAATACAATAAGGCTAGTGTCTTCAGTATATTGCTCATTCCTAGAAAGGAAATCTTTTCATGTTCAGAGAAAAAATGCATGAAAATACATTATAGTTTGTCAGGACTGCGGTATTATTTTGCATTAACCCAGCATCACACACATGTGAAAAAAGGCTGAAAGTTCTTGCGCAGTGTATCTCATATCCAAGGGTGTTTATATTTTGTTTTTATCGTAAAATTTATATACAAAAGTTGAAAATGAAGAAAAATAGGAAATACAATATGTTTATTACATTTTTCCCATGTAAATTTAATTTTTCTGTTCTTTTTATTAGGACAAATCTCATCTTAAGTGAATGGGATGTTTTCACTGGATCTTAATTTTTTTTAATCTGTATCTTTTTAAAACTAAACCTATATGAATAACCTATATCTATTCTTTAAATTCAAAAATTTTGGAATTTCCTCGTTATTTTCTCTTGTTGTTCCAGCAATAGTTGATATTTTTTTTCTTTTCTAAAGTTCATCTGAAAGTGGATAAGATGTGTACCAGTTGTCTCCATTAAAATTACATTCTTTTCTAATGTTTTTGAGTCTCAACATATAAAACATTTATTTTCAACAGTGTATCCCTCTTCTAAAACTGGATCGATTTCAGTTGAGGAATCACTTGCTGTTATACTCCTCATCATAACCACGAAGAGAATTTCTTCATCCGAAAAAAATTGTTGTACTATATTTATTAAATACTGTATCTATTAAATATCACATTTCTTCATCATAAATACAAAAATATGCCATGCATAAGGAAGATTTAAAGCATGCTCATGCATTCAGAACTGTAACAGCCCAATTCACGTTAAGGGTATGACATACCCAAAGAGGCTGTATCCAAAAATATATATTTAGAATTCGTCTACAAGCTAAGGCCCCTTAAAGGATATGACTTCAAAGTCAGCTACACGAGAAACTGTCAATTTTTCAAAAAAGGTTTAGAAGGAACATTTATAAAAGTTAGATGGTGGGTATGACATATCCTGCGGGAGAAATGCTGGGTTAACCAATATTTTGTCTTAAACGTTTTCATGTTAAACATATTTCACTGTGCATCCCTCATGGCGAAAACCTTACTTCAAAATTACTTGCAATTTAAGATATAAATGCAGTGGCATAACGAAGAACATCAGGCAAACTCAGGTTTTGGGCCTCAAGCCTATATACGTACCTAGCGTCAGTCAAGCTTTGGGCCCCCCTGCAATGCGGGGGTGTACGTTACGCCACTGTATGATTTTTTTTCTTCTGATGATATAAATTTCACACATCACAATAATAAACATGTATATAAGAATTTAATATTATAAAAGAGAAATTGGAGACTTCCTAGATCAGGCATGTTAAACTCAAAAGATATTAAGAGCCGCAAGATCTATTTTATATTAGGAACAGATTTACTGTACGGTCACCCTCGGAGCGATTTTTTTAAATTGGCGATAAATCTTTTAATATGGCAACCCCCATCCAACCCGACAAGTAATTACAGTAACCCTATTGGACAACAGAATGTAGCCGCCATTATTTAAATTTTTGTTCGACCACGTTGTACTTGTGTTTTTTTAGTCTTCAGCTACCACGGTCTTTTCATGAAATGTTTGTGATGTCTGTTGCATGGGGAATGTCCGAGGTAAGTGCGAGAATGTTTTGTGAGAATGATGTTATGTGGTATGATGAGAATGTTAATTTAAGGTATTTGTATGGATTAGAAAAGGGAAGGAAACATTTGAATTTTGTATGAAAGCGAGTTTGATTCCGGATAGATATGAGTGTTGTAAATGTGGCAAGGATATGAAATTGGTTGAAAGGCACGATATAAGTGGGTGTAAATCTAAGGTGAAAGGACAAATGCATGACGTCAAAAGGAGTGCGAGAAAGGTTTTTTTTTTTTGAGTCGAATGACATTGAATGAGATTTTTGTTCAGGTTTATTTGTGGGTGAATCAGAGTAATTTTGAATTTAATATGAAAGAGTAAATGTTCTAAGACTGTGTGATTATGGTTTTCAGTGATTTGGCCACCACTTTTTTTGCGCAGGCAACATTTTCACTACGCTGTTTTCTTTAAATCTCGTTCGTAGAAGTCGCCATTTTGGCGAGATTTTGAAAAAGTCGCTAAGGATGACCGTACAGTAAATTTTTACCTTATATTAAATTGAGGACAGCTTGTTTTGCATTCTCGAAAAATAAAAATAAAAATATTCGAAATAAATGTACGCATTGGTTTAATAATAAAGAAATGAGTAAAATGAAAAACGTTTAGCGAACTCTACCCATGTTATTTTTATTCTGCGTCCATATGTTATTTTAGTATGCCGATTTATTGGCCGGGTCGCAAAAGCGTTCGTAGTGGGCCGCGAGTTTGATATCCCTGTCCCTTTAGCAAATCATATAAAAAAAAACCTTTTTAAACAAATCGCTGATACAACTTATTAGCCTTCGAAAACTGATAACGCAAAAATTCACTTAATCGACGCCAAACAAATACCATGTTAAATAAATTTATATACATGTAAAATAAGCATAACCATAAAAAAACACAAGAAAACATTCTACCCTTCATTAAAGATAAAAATAATGTTTTAACCAAAAGTAGTTTTTAATTTACAACTTTTAAAGCTTATATATAATCCATCGATTAAAGAGTTAACTTTAATAGTAACAAGAGATAGGAATGCACGTGTATGAGCCCGAAATAACTAAACAAATTCTGTCAAAAAAATTTCTTACTTTTGTGGGTCTTTTTCTTGTTTGACGGTGGATTCATTTCGTTTAGTTATTTTGGAAGGAGCATCATCAAAAACGCTAAAAAGATCATCAGTATCACCCATTTTTTAAACAAAAATTCATAAAGTTTTATGAACTTCTGTAGAGTAATAGACAGTTACAGTGAACAATCAAGCAAGTGCAGTTATATACAACACTGTGCAGTTGCAATACTTGAAGGTCCGGCACATGAATGGACTCCATACACCTGACGTCATAATCACGTGATGATATACAAAACAAATAGCCACGTGTTTGATTCGACTGAGTATTTTGACTGAATTTTCGTATTTACATCTACTATCAAAAACAAATGAAAGAAGTTGTTCCAAAAGAAATTTCGACTGAAATGTGTGTACTTTTTAATTATTTCATTTTCAATATTTTTTTTGTTTTTATCAAATACGCTGACGATTTTTAAAGTTTTAAAAAGAGTCTGAAATATTTTCTGAGCATTTCGAATTCGAAGAATTTTAATTTTGCAAACATACACAGATCAGGATACCACTTCTGTGATCTATTCTGAATGCTCTATATTTGTTAAGTATGTAGTTGATTACCTACGTTTTTTTTTTCAATTCCTACTATTAGTTCACACTTTCTCAATATTTATTTATGTTGTACAAATTTTCAATCGTTAGTAAAATACATTTTTAAGCGCTCGATTGAGCTAAAATTTTATATACATGATTATTTTGGTTGACAATACAGAATTTAATTAATAAAAATTAATTGATTAAAACTAATTATTCTAATAATTATAAATACATCCATGTTGGCATCATTTTTGGCGACATAGTGACCATTTTGGCGACTTGTGTCCAAAATTAAAAAGGTTTTTTCTCACATTTTAAAACATTCAGTTGAACTGAAATTTGAAACACATTTGTTTTGGATAGCAATGCAATATTTTAATGATAATTAATAAAAATTAATTGTCACTTAATGTTGTGATTCTTCATATGTATACACATATTTATATTAACTATAATTATTTGATAAAAAGTAACTAAAATAAAAAATTTCTTACCTAAGAAGGAATTGACTTATTTTTTTATAATACTTGTTTTGTTATTTTAAGATTATTTTCGACAATTTTACAAGCACTACAGACAAAAATTTGAAACTGAACTGTCTTAATAAAGAAATTTGTTCTGTTAAATTTTATTGGAATAAAATCTCACTCTTTAATTTTGCCATCCATTTAGTAGCAATACAAAATACTTTTAAATTTATAGAAATATCATCATAACTTTGTTCATTTTATTTCCTAACTGTGTATATAATGTTAATATATATCTATGCATTTTCTATGTTGCAGTCATTTGAAATTTTATTGTGCTGTATGTTGATAAATGTGTCGACTTCAAAGCATTTCAATTTTGCAGACACGAAAAAACAAACCAGGGTTCTACTTCTGGGATCTGTTCTGATTTTCTAACTGATGAATAAGTATGCAGTTGAACTCACCTGCATTTTTCTTCTTTTTTCTCTTTATATAGCTATTTTCACTAATTTAACAAGCATGATAGATAAGATTTTGAAACTGAACTGGCTCAGCAAAGTCATTGTTTTGCAATTTTCAGAACAATACACTTACAAATACAAGTAAATTAATGAAGTTCATATGTACTTTAAAAAATATGCATCCATAAATGTATAATGCTGTATGGTGAAGAACATACAATATATTTTAATAATTTGTGAGATTCATATTCCACTATTTTTCCAGAAATCAGGGAATAAATCAGTTCGATACTGAAGAGCTAGATCATATAGAAATTGAGAAGCACGTATCTATCTATATTCTTAAAATACTGATTGCATTAACTTTTTCTAATATTAAAAAAAACAATTACGATAAAAGAAAATTTCTAATTATCAATTTTACTATACTACAACTGACATTTTAAATGTAACGTTATTTTCATTTTATATACATAATTCATTTTAATTTACATTAGTTGCATATACATGCATAATTATGTAAATTTTTTAAAAAAAAATTGTTTTAATACAGGGATAGCAAACATTACATTCTGATTAAGGCCAGCACTTTCCATTCCTTCCTGGATAAGCTTGCCTTATACAAAACAGAATAGAAGAAGGATATTGTACAGAAAAATAAATTCATTGCAAATAACATTAAGTGATTTGCCCCTAAGAGTTTCATTGCAAGAGATTTTTTAGTGTATTCAATGTTTTAAATATTGAAAATTCCTTAATGTCCACCCAAAATAATATTTTGCAAACCATCGATATATTTTTGGTAAAATTAAGGACAGGTGTGTCCTAACACGCACACACAATAGAACACATGTTTAGTTAATCTAAATTTTACACATCTTCACAGTAGTTAACAGAGGTACTTCAGTATTTAATTATCCAAAAAATTAGGATGCAAAAATCTGATATGTAACCATACATGCTGTATCAAAAACAAGTATACATACATATAAATAAAAAAATTAGTTTTTTTAAAAATAATTTTAGAATATTACGTGGAAAAAGAAAAAACATTTTTGAGAAGCAATCACTATAGAAATGGAAAAATATTTTAATTTACTACAGCTTCATTAATGTTTATACTTGATGATTAATCAAGTACCATTTTAAAACATTAGAAGTCAAAATTATCATTTACCATTTGTAAAATTATATGTAAAAAAATTATGCAACATTTTGAAAGTCTTTACTGGCTGTGCTATTTTAGGTAAAAGATATGATTTATCGAGAATTGAATTTCAAATATGATAATAAATTAAGGCATTAAAATTTTTTAATTAAAATGTTTGTATAATAGAATATGTTTATGTCCATACATGGAATATAAAAGTCCTGCTCACTCTTGCATGATCAAAATAAAAAAAAGTCATTTTTGAATCCATAATTCTTTTACAAAAGTAATAATAATTATAATATATTTGTGTGGTATCTATTAGCAGAACATTTATTTTTCAGAGTTTGACTGAAAAACAAATAAGTATAAAAATATCACACAGATGTACAAATTTTTTTACTATGTATTACAAATAAGAATTTATAGGTATTTGCACAATTTGTAGAAGATTTATCATTATAGATTAGATTTGCTTTATATCATTAGATTTATTTTTACATAAATATAAATAAAAGTCTAAAAGACATGTATGTTGATATTATCCTGTTTATAAGTCCTGAATAAATTTGTTGCATTGAGTTACTTATAAATATTTACCAAAGAAGAGTACTTGGATCAATTGTATATTTATTGAGAATTAGGATCATGAAACAAAATATGGCTTTATGTATAGACATTTGATTCTGTGGGATGTTGTTGCATAATACAGCCAATAACTGGAGCTGTTCCTGCTCATGTTTGAACGCAGTAATAATAATATAATTTTTTAAAGTTCTTGTGTTTCTGCTAGGTGAAATTATTTGGCAGTTTAATACATAAGTTCCAAATTTTGGAATGGTATGAGTACTGATTTAGCATTTCTTTGACAAACTTTGAAGTAATTTAATATTTTGCTCAAGTATAATTTGGAAAACTGAAAAGTTTCTTGAAATTTAGAATTTTCCTGATAAACTAATGATATAATTAGTTAATTATCTTGCTTATAAGTAGTAGAAACTGTTATTTTGATTAGAATGGAACTCAGTTTATTCATGATAAACTTTGGTAACTTGTTGATGTATAATAATGATTTTAATCTTTAATAATATATTTTCACATGTTAACTTCAGAGTGAGAATTCTGTATCTTTTTTCCCCTCTCTCTCTCTGATGTGTTTTTTATCTTCCATTTTTTTTAAAGTATAAATATAAATATATATAAAAAGATACTTTAGATACATATTAGTGAAAACAAAATAATGAAATGTCAATACATTTCTCCAAATAAGTTTTTAGTTTGTATGCACTAAACATACAATACCTGGTCAAGATACATAACCAGTAGAAATTGTGAATGGAAATTTTATGCAAGTATTCATTTTTATATATATTGTATTGAATTTTTTCTATCTTATTTGCAATTCATTGTGTTGTAAAAATAAAATTCATTTTCATAAATGGATAAATATTTATTATTATTCAAAAACTTTCATATTAACTCAATCCAATATGTTAAAAGAAGCGAATTTTAAAAATTTTTTTACTAGTTTAACTTGTATTTCGGAGCTATCTATTGTATATAGATAAATTATACTACTTTTATAATTTATATGTAATTCAATAAGAAGAAAAATATATTTAAAACTGAGGATAATTAAATTGAATTTCTGAAATTATTGCACCTTTTCTGAGTAAACATTCCCTTAATTTTTAAAAAGTAGATCAACATGTTATAGGCCCTTTACACAAAGACACGTTTAAAAAAGTATTGAATTTGTTGTTAAAAATTGTAGATCTTCTGCACCCAGTGCTCGAAATGAGCTTAAACCAGCACTGTTTGAAACACAAAGTATTTATGTATAAAATAATAATACTAACTTTAGCCATAGAAATCACCAGGTTTGTAAAAAATAACTTTTTTCAGTTTTAAATTGGGGTACAGTTTAGCAAGTTTGAGTTTTATTGCAAGACTTTAAAGTACTAAAATATAGTACTATAATATATTATCATGCAGTTAGGTACATCATGGGAATATTCAGTTTTATCTGCAATACTTGAAAAATCAGAAATCTAATTGCAGTATTAGCTGAGGGCGATTTTTAGATGCATCATTTTGAGTAGTGTTCCATCTCTTCAAAATATTGTTTTTCACAGCAACCTGAGAACGTTTGAACCACCAAGAAAAAATTAATGATAAAAGCTTCCAAGTTATATAAACTATTTTTAAAACAAAAATTAGCTTTGAAAACAATCTTAATTAAGTAATAATGAGAACTCAAAACAAAAGCAGGAATACTTTTAGTAATGAGAACTGAAATAATTAACTATTTCAGAGTTGATTGGGCTCAAAAATATTTTTCTTTCAATTTAAGAGTGGAAAACTGCTTTAAAATGAAACTGAAACCAAAACCTAAGCTCTTCAAATATCTTTAAAACTAATTTATTATCAAATCTGAAATTTGGTGGCAAGCTTCTCAATGATATGGGCCTTAAGAAAATGTCAAAATTGTTTTTGAAATGTTTAGCACATTGTGTGGCCTTAAAATAGTATGATTTGTACCAATACATTATGAAGCTTTTAAAGATATGTTGTAAAATAATAACATTTAGCACTTTGATAGTCTTAATAATTATCACCTGCAAATGTTTGAATTTTTTTTATATAAATCATTGTCCCCATGAAAAAAAAAACGAATCATACTAAAATATGGGATTAATTTTAGAAATTGTTTGAAACATGCTAAATTATTTTCATGAAAATTTTTACATTTTGGAGCATACAAAATTTTTGTTAGCTAGTTAAAATTATTTAACTTACATCATTTATCAACATTTAATTTCAATATTACATGATTTTATACAAGTGAAGCATGTAAAAATTTTATTTTTTTAATTAAAAAATTCATTGTAATTTAAAAAATGCATTTTCATATTCTTTTGAAAGACTCAGTGACATTGCTTCATTATGTATTTATGAAGAAAAATTTTTTAAGATGTATTCCAAAAGAGTATTTTTTTTTGGTCAGTTTCAATCTTTATTTGCATTAATATGGATACATAAAATTGAAACATTGTTATTGTACATCAATTTTTTAAACAACTGTTCTATTAAAATTCCCAAGACATAGTAAGATTTTTCGAAATATATGATGAATCTGTAATGAAATAACACATTTGCCAGCTTTGATTGTCTGACTTTACTTAGTAATTATCATTTACAAAGGTTTGAAATTTCTTTTAGAAATTTCCCTTTAGACTGTCTTCAAAGTTTAAAAAAGAGTTATTAAGTTAAAGAAAGGAATCATATTAATACATAATTTTTAGGAATAATGATTAAATTTTATTGGATTATTCTTTATTACAAATTATTTCTTATGAGTTATTGAATTGCATATAAATTGTCTAATTGATGTAAAGCAAACAAATATTTCCTTACAATTTTAAAAAATAAAAGAATTATTAACATTAAAAACTTTGATGTCCTAATAATAATACTGAAATGAGTTTTCAAGAACAGCAAAATGGAAACTTTATATGAATATTAAAAAATAACAGTTAAATTCACAAGCTTTTTTGTAATTACAAGAAGTTTCTATGTAAAAAAAATATAATCAATGTCACAAATTCGGTAAGAAATAAATACCTGCGTTTACAAAGAATGGGTCAGGAGCAATGAAAACTTAAAACAATCCTTAGAAATGCCACAACACTAGAATTTACGAAATCCCAGGAGGTCTTCACAGCACTCAGACACAACTAACAGTGTCTAGAAATACAAATAAGCAATATATTCAGGTAACGGTTATACATTTGCATGGAATCTCTTATTATCCAATCATCATAATAAATTGATTAACAGTCTTTGGACCTATTCAACAGCCGAAGTATTAACTAATCGCTCTTGCTGACAGACATTGTAGACAAAACAATGTTTTGTTTTGGCGAGCCACTCCCTATTTACAGTCTGCACGAATTTTTCTAGGAAAAACTCGCTTACATGATGATTTGCGATATTAGTAGATTTATCCAATTTCAAGAAGCAATTTGTTCAAAAGAGCGTTGCATAATTTTTTAATCACAATATGGCTGGCACTAATAAAAAAATAATTACTAAACCTAAAAGTATACATTCGAAGCCAAAGGATAGAAGAAAAAATAAACTTAAATCTAATACTATAAACTAAAACTATATATATATTTGGTCACAATACAAAAACTAAAAAAGTAGAAAATATATTAAAACTATTTTGAAGTACTAAAAAGAATATAAAAAAATAATGTTTGAAAATTCGAAAGTTAGCGCGCAACCACAAGTGTCATACGGTCAACTGTTATTTGTTTACATGATCGCACGTTGTTAATCACGTGATGATAGCCACGATCGCAGCGCCCTCTAGTGATGAATCGACCCCATTTTCAAAAAATTATCGATTTTCACTTTTTTATATTTTCTAAGAGTTCAAATATTTCTGTTTAAAATGATATATAACATGAGTAAATACGATAATTAGAAGTATTTTGGTTTAATTTTCGAATCTGCCACTTATCCCGCCAAGTGTTTTCTCGCCAAATCGATAAAATTTCCAAATCTGGTAACCCTTTTGATTTTTCATAATTTGGAGGACCAGTGGCCGATTCGACAATTTCACCATATATATATTTTTTTAAATGAAGCTACACCTTGACGCGCATTGAATGAGCTCTGCTTGGAGTCCCTGTGTTTCCCTTTGCATAAATTTCTGAAGAGCGCTAAGCCATATGATGTGCAAGTGGAAAAATTAGAGTGTATTGGACGTATCCAAAAGTGTATGAGTACACGTATTTTGGATCTTAAAAACAAAAACGAATGAAAAAAGTTGTGGTGAAAAAAGCCTAAGGGGTTGTAACAGACTCACCGACATTTTAATATAAAAATTCAAAGATATTATAGTGTAGATATCAGAAATAATATCAATTTATTCTTATCTTCTGTCTTCAAACGAGAACCTTCAACGAGAATATGTCCTGCAGGTATAAACTCATGGTACAAGTTTCAAAAGGCAGAAGCTGAATGTAACGAAATGCACTATGATCATAAACACATACACACATGCTATATACCATAATGAATTAAATGAAGCCAATTTTTAGATACCTAGGTGACCCTATGTTATTAAGAAAATGTTTTCATGAAAAGACTCAGAATCCAAATGAGTCAGTTAATAACACCATGTTGCGGTATCTAAGTAAGCCAGAAATAGCCTCCGGACTGGAGTGATCACTTTTGTCTATTGTTATGTTACGTGCTTACGAACCCATATATCGCGGGTTCTAATCCAGCACGTTGATGACCTTGGCTGAAAAGAAAACCGCTAACCTTCTGATGTGTCGTGGCGCCATCTACCCGCACGAAGAGCAAGTAAAGTCGTCGGATCCACTTGACGCAATAGTAACAACTCCCACGCTCACCATAACAACAAATATCTCGTTCGTTCACCAATCCACCAACTCACTGGTGGGGGAGTACTGAGGTGGTATATAAGTAAGTCAGTAACAGCCTCCGGAAAGGGTGATCACTTTTGTCTAGTGGTATGTTACGTGTTAACGAACCCATAGGTCGAGGGTTCTAATCTTCCACACACCATGTCAGTGATTCCAAAATCTACATTTGTGCAGCGGCGGATTAAGATAGTTGGAGGCCCCTGGCGGTAAAAGGTTTGAGGCCCATGGGCTTAAGAGTCGAAAAACTAAAATTGTGAAAAGATTCGCTTACTTTAAATTCTCAAAATAAAATGTATTTCTATAATAAAACTCATCGGCTAAAGAAAAATCTTAACTGTATAAAAAAAATTGAAAACCTTACTTAAGAGCTTACAGTTTTGCTAAACAGTTTGATTTCTCTTTGGCAATTCATCAATCATTTTTACAAGCTTTTATTTAACTTACACTGTATGTATGTATGTATGTATGTATGTATGTAATTTGTTCGGGTGGAATCTTGCAACTCAATTTTGAAGCTGATATCTTCACCACATTGAGCTGAAATTTTGTTTACACGTTTAGTTTGGATGACAATGCATGTTTTGACCATTTATATTCCAATACTAGCTGACCCGACAGACTTCGTCCTGTCAAAAAGATTTGTAATGTGGCAGTTTTTGTGCCTACGTATTTTAAAAAATTCTCCTGAACAGAACCGTCACCCTGGTGATAGGGCGTTGTGATTAAAAAATAATTAAATAAAACATATATAAGGATTTAAAAGTAAGTAATCGCTTTATTGTTAATCATGTGAATCATAATTATTATTATTATCATTGTAGTGCTTTGTGATTTACGATGTTTTTTGTTTGATTACCTGGCGCATAGACAAACAAATCTGATGGTTTTCCAACACGGGAACAGGCAACATACAATTGACCATGTGAGAAACATGGGTTTTCTAGATTAACACCACAAACACTTAATGATTGCCCCTGGGACTTGTTTATAGTCATAGCAAAAGCAAGCCGCACTGGAAACTGTAGTCGTTTAAACTCAAATGGCACATCAGTCGGAATCATTGGGATGGCGCGGTATGAGAACATCTTCTCTTTTATACTTTCCTTTGAGTATATTTGCTTCTATCATATTGTTTAGTAATTGTTTTATCGCTAACCGTGTACCGTTGCAAAGACGCGGTTGGTTGATATTTCGCAACATTATAACCACCGATCCAACCTTTAATTGAAGATTGTGAGGTGGCAATCCTGGCAAATCCAGCGAGTTTAAAAATTCCGGTGGATAGTTGACTACATCATCTTGATTAGTAGCCGAATCAACTGATTTATATATCCTCGATTCGCCTGTAATTTGTTCTTGAATTTTGAAATTTAATTCATTTACATCTATGTTTTTTGCAGCCAGTATAGCTCGTTCGTTCAACCAATCATGGTTTCTGTAATTTTGAGAAACATCTGGAAACACCTTCTGAATAAGTTCATCTTTTGATCGAGTTAACTGACAAAAACTTTGAGGAAAGTTAATGCAGCCAGTCAACATGTCTATAGGAAATTTGCCATTACCAATGTCAATGAGTTGTTTAGAGAATATGTTTCCAGATTGGTCATTTTGCAACTCGACACGCATATTCTTGCTTAAATGAAGTACTTTGACATGTTTCCACAAATTGGAGGACTTTAGACATGCATTGAGTTCATCAGCTGGCGTTGATCGTGGAATCACTGGCAATGTTTGACGAAAATCTCCTGCTAATAAAATCATTGCACCACCAAATCGGTTATTATTGCTCCGTAGATCTTTTAAGGTTCTGTCTAAAGCCTCCA
Source organism: Trichonephila clavata (assembly GCA_019973975.1). NCBI lineage: Eukaryota > Metazoa > Arthropoda > Arachnida > Araneae > Nephilidae > Trichonephila > Trichonephila clavata. The sequence goes on along the minus strand of BMAO01034395.1, from coordinate 47,432 downwards.
AAGATTTTTTATGTGCCATCGTGCATTCATCCCAAACAATCAATTTACATTGCTGCAAAACCTTTGCCATTGCAGAGTTCTTCGAAACGTTGCAGGTTGGAGTTTCATTGCTTTGCATATTTAATGGCAATTTTAGTGCTGAATGGGTTGTTCGACCACCTTCAAGCAAAGTTGCTGCGATTCCCGACGAAGCGAGTGCAAGTGCAATTTTATTTTGTGAGCGAATTGTTGCTAATATTAATGAAATCAAAAAAGTTTTTCCTGTACCACCAGGTGCATCTAAGAAGTAAATCCCTCCAGTTTCATCATTTGTTACTTTCATAATAGTTTCAAATACATACTTCTGTTGTTCATTTAACAGTGAAAGATTTGTTTGAATTAATTCTTTCAAAGTGTTGAGATCATACAGTCTTTCTCGATGCAACTCTTGGTTAAAAGCGTCATGCATTGGACGATTGGGCGTGGTCAGGCCTAATTGAATTAATAGTTTGTTTGACATTATCAAGCACATGTCCTCAATTGAAATCAATGCTTCATTGTAAATTTCTTCACTTATTTGTATATTTGGATTTCCCATTCTATTCCGTATTTGATACAAAATATCATCACACATATAATCTTTGTACTTGATCCACAAATCAATTGGGTTTGATGGGAAGCATGTAGATATGATTATAGAAAACAATGTTCGTATTTGATGAGCGTGTGATGATATTACAGCATCATTGAGAGTTTGATCCCAATGAGCGTCATTTTCAAGCAATTGCAAACGTTGACAGGCTTCTCTGTAGGATCCACACAATTCACCATCAACAGTTCGTAACTGTTGAAATGATGTTGGGCCACGTACATTGACTAATAGCAGTCGTAAATAAAAACATTCATCATTGCTTGGATGTACTGAATAAATCCGGCCAATCTCATCGGTGGAATATACATCTGTATATCCTGGAACTGGTTTTCCTTGTTTCCGTCGTATAAATCCCCTTGAGGATTGATTCCAGGTATAATATTTTGGCATTTCAGAATATAGCAATGTTTGTGCGAAATCATCGTTTTGGTATGTCTCAAAAAAACTGGTTAATGTAGTAGATGGTGGCTGAGCAGCTCTTTGTACTGCGTTCTGTGCTGTAAAATACACTCTTTGTCCATTTTCTAAATGCACAGCTAAGTGAACAACAGAAGGGTGTCTCTCATGAATAGGAAAAGAAAATATTCGCCAAACTGCTTCATTACTACTGACATAGCGGCCCATTTGGTATTGGGTAACTTCATCATTGGAATTCTCTGCACCAATTCCAATCACAGCCATATCACTCCCTTTGGTTACATATTTGCAAATGTATTTAATAGATTTCACTGAATGGCAAGATTCAACGTTGATGTGTGCTTTGAATGTCTTTGATAAAATGGGTGAATATGGAACAATCCAACGATTATCTATTTCAATATCTTTTTGATTTAATTTGACAATTGTTAATTTTCCATTGTCTGCTGTCGATCTGCGACGATACAATGGATAACCGTCATTACCAGTAATTGTTTCCGATATTAATGTCCGTGGATATTGTTTTGAACATTTACCATCCATCATACACGGTGAATTTTGATTAAGAGTTCCACAGGGACCATGTATCATGTTTTTGATAACTACCTCATGCAATCCAGGATCTACTTGTACATTAGGGATTTCAGCTGATATCACTGCATCAACTTCATTTGGCCTTATCTTTTCAACCAACCAAATCAAAATGTGTGCATGCGGCAATCCTCGTTTCTGCCACTCCACAGAATACATCCAGCAGCGTGTCTCACCAAACACATAATGTTTTACGATGAAATCCATTAAAGATTTCAACTTTTGTCTAAAGACTCTGGCTGTAATATCATGACGATCAATGGGTGATTGCCCAGGGAATAACTCCTGCTTGATTTCTATCCATTGCGGATTGCATGTAAATGTGATGAACAAATCTGCTGTACCATAATGACGAACATACGACATGGCATCTTGAGCATATTCGTGCATATGCCGAGGGCTTCCGATGTATGTTGCTGGAAGAATAGTCATCCGACCGACATTCTGTGCATTTCCATCAGTATTAATCGCATCTCGAAGGTGAATATAATCTTCAGATCGGAGTTTGGTTTGATTCAACATGATGAATGTTAATCTCTCCGTTTCAATTTTAACATACATGTCAACAACATATTTGTGATATAATCGCCGACATTTTAATATGTGATTATCTTCATTTTCCCGAATCATTAGGCGGTATGAATAATAGTTCATTGAACTGACTTTTTTGTTGGTTTCAGAACCTGCAAATAGATTTTGTTTTAATAACATTCAAATATAAAATTAAAATACATAATATAGTGACTGAGATATTATCGCCATAGCTAAACTAATATTTTAGTTACCTGTAATGGGATTTATCATTTTTATTGAGAAATCGTAGCCATCTTCACCTTGCCAAAATATAATGGGATATTGCAGTGCATCATATGAGCGGTGTGTTTCCTTCATACGTTGTAATTGATCATTCCGACGATGTAAAACAATATCACGGGATTCCAAGTTTTCTCCAACTACAACGATAGCAACTTCATCAATAGTTGGTACATTAAAACGTCTTGTATGTTGACCTGCAGGTGTTTTATCAGCTCTGATTACAATTTTGTGATTATCGGATGGCATCAGATCCAGTGCAGTTTTAAACAATATAATCAATTGATTGTGTTGATGAAATAAAGTTTGTAATTGTTCTACAATAGACCTCTTTACTAAATTGTTATGTGCACAACGCAGATCAATTTCTTGTGGTGAATTGCCCATAAAATAAATTTGCAGGAATTTGTTGTCGCTATCTGACACTGGTAACAGTGAACCTGCTCTGTGATATATTTGCCCTTGTATCTGTAAATTAAAAAAAATATTATGGTGGGGTATAAATTAATGGATTGTCAGTGATCAAACTTGAGTAATATTTGATCTTAAAAAGTATATATTTAGTTTTAACTAATATCTATCAAATATAAAATATAATAAAAGTGTCACTGAAACTGAATCACCATATAATATGATGACTAAGTGATATATTTCGTAATGATTAAGAAATTGAAGATTAGTGACACATCTTAACTTTGGTGACAGAAAATTTTGTTCGCTAAAATAATTATGAGTAACTGCTATAATACTTACCTTGAAAGTTGGCATAAAATTTTCCCGAACTACATTTGTTGCCCCAAATGAAGTCATTTGAAAGCAATTGTTATATTGTTGGATATGTGTCAAAAAGTGTATAGAATCTGTTCCTATTCCTGAAACCAATGAGTACAATGGTTCTGGAGGTGGATCCAATGGTATCAATTTCACTTTACCATTTGCGCAACACAGTCCATTGGCTTCGTTTTTGTATTTTAATGCCTTACAGTGTGAGCAAACCGAGTTCATAGAACCAATAACAACACATTGGTAGTTACTGTAGTCAATTGACACATCGTAACTGAAAGCAGCTCGATTCAAACTTGCGCGATTATTAGTTGAATGTCGCGCTCGCGCTTCACGCGTTTGTGATATCCGAATTCTTTCACGTTCATTTCCGTCGTCACGTTCTTGTGCAGTACGATTAGATCGGTAATTAGCTTGGTTTGTAGCATTTCTGGTTCTTCTACCTAAATTGCTTCGTCTTATAGGAGGCATATCAAATATAAATTATTTTTTCACTAAACACGAACTAAACAAACACTAACTAACTAAACACTCTGCACAAAACACGATATACGAATTTGTTTCGTGTATCAGTTGACAAAAGCAAACTCAGTAGATTAGGTAACAGACAAATTTTTTTTTTTTTAATTTAATATGACTTGAAGTCAAATCCTTTAAGCCGTACGAATTATTTTATTTATTTAAAATTTGGATATTAAAAATAATAAAACACTGTTGGTAACGCGATTTTTGTTTGACTGATGTAATGACGTGGAAACTGATGCATTTTATCTCGCGTGCCGAAACTAATACAAAAGAAACGCGAGTTTCGGAACGCGACATTAAACTCCTCCAACTATGTATTCTGTGCTCCAACGCACACACGCACATTGTTTTGATAGATATGATCTTTGACGTTAGGAACACACCTACATTGCTTAGACAACAGTGAGTGCTTGTAATTTAATATGAACTTTATACCATAGCAATAAAGCTCAAATTGACTACGTTTTAGTTACAAAACGTTTGTATGGGGAAAAGAAAAGGGCTATTTTTAGGGTTTTTCCAGCAATTATTATAATTTTTCTCGCCGTAAAAACCATCCTTGAACTTCAACGAACATTTTAAAAAAAAATTTGGCCAAATTGGTCCAGGCGTTGTTGAGTTATGCGCTTACCAACACATTTTGCGATTCATTTTTATATTATAGATTGCAATTAATTAAAAAGATATTAATTAAAAACGTTAAACTAGTTTTGGGCGCCAACTTCGATATATCTGCATTGTTGTAATTATATTATTATTACAACAATGACAAAAGTTGGCGTCGAAAATCGGTTTTCAGCCAAACTGGAATTTCATAACGTTGCGCTATTGACTGTATTAATTAACTTTGTCTAAAAAATAATTACATTTCTACAACGTAAAAATAATCTAATTTCTACAATGTATGCAATTTTTTTTTTTACAAATTTCTATCTATTTACTTGGATTTAAATCCAAAACAAAAAAAGTAAAGCTGTTTTTCAAGTAGATTAGTACATTAAATACTTTTCTCAACGCTGCCAAGTTAAATTAAGATGGAGTATTGTGGAAATTCTTTTAAAAATTTATCTAACTTTAATCTATGAAACTCAGACAAAAAATAATTACAGAATCGGAAAGATCATTTTTTTATATATCTTACCCATCAAAAAGGAATCCACTAGGAAAACAATAAGAGAAAAATATTATCCAGAAATGCAATGTATTTTCAATTAAAAAATAATTTTATATTAAAATGGATGAATTTTTTTTAAATGAATTTTCTAATTTTAAGCCTGCAAGTAATTTAAATATACCTCATTTTATCACCAGTAGTTTAAACACACACTACGACATGTGTCCTTAAATTTAATTACAGATAGAATCTGTTAATTTTATTTGAGTTTTTTTTTATTGAAAAATTACGGCAATTTTCTTTCTTTAGATGAGTTAGACACATTGTAAAACTAGTTCAAGGTTATTGATATCCATAAAATGTGCCAAAAGAGAATAATTTGCAAAATGACTTGAAATGTTTTAAAAATAAGGAGAGAAAAAAATCGAATCTTCGAAGAAAAATTTCGTTTAATTTGGAGTTATTTTACGAAGAAAAGAGTAATATGTGCTTGGTTCCAGGAAAAAGTTCTTAAAATAGAGAAATTCCCAAAATAGAGGTTCGTTATACCTGGAGGTCTGACTGCATAAAAATAATACGATGGTTAATTATTTTTTCAAAATCAAGTTTCTAAAGATGACCTGAGCAATTAAAAAATAGATTCTTACGTAGAAGATATTCAATGTCCAACAAAAAATTATCATTAGTTCATAAAACTTTCTTTTTTGATTACAACATGCGTTTTGAATTTTAATCATTTTATTGATTAATACAAATCTTTAAATGCCTTTTGAAGTTTTATAATAAATAACTAGATTTTTCTTCGAAGATGTTAGAGAAATATATCCCTTACCTTCAAAATATTTCAAATAAATAATATATTTTTTAAGATTTTTCAAAAAATAGTCAACATTTTAATTAAACATTAATAACTTCGTCATTTATGAAGATAATCTCACGAAACTTTTTTTTTCGTATGTAGAACAATATTACCCAAGATCTGCACGAAGATTGAAAATATTGCTTAAAAATTACGGATTTAATAAAAAGATTGTGTTTTTCGTCTAATAACCTTTTTGCGAGAACTGATTCAACTAAACCAATGATGGCGAACCAACGTTGAATGAGTTGAACAGGCTGAGAAGCCTGTCCAGCGATAACTAAAAAGTAAGAAATAAATTAAAAGTAAAAAAACTTTTTTAAAAACAAGCTTTTATTTAAAAGCGCTAAAAAGAATAAAATAAACTTTTCCTTAAAAAATTTTTTTACTATCAACTTATAACGTCATTACACAATTTATATGATATAAAAGCTTGTCGCGAGATTTACCTGTGTAGATAAACAAGTAAAATAAATTACTTGACCTGACTGATTTTAATTTAAAAAAATTCAAACTAAGTAAATACGAGTACTTAAATATTGCGACAAGCTTTTATATCATATAAATTGTGTAATGACGTTATAAGTTGATAGTAAAAAAAAGTTTTAAAGGAAAAGTTTATTTTATTCTTTTTAGCGCTTTTAAATAAAAGCTTGTTTTTAAAAAAGTTTTTTTACTTTTAATTTATTTTTACCATATCTATTTTGTTCAAAGTATTTTATTCTGTATATAATATGGCCATGTTGTTCAATTTGTCTTTTCTCCCATAGTACTTCTTAAACTATTTTTTAACACGTTTTAAAACTAAAAAAGATCATTCACCTGATGCATTCGATATGGGTATTGTAAAAAATATTTTCAAAAGTTTTTCTACATTAGGATTTCGTTTGCATCTCGATAAATTTCTAGGGGGGGGGGGGGGGTCATTGTATCTTTGTTTTCTTTTCATGTTTTGTTCCAAGGTGGCGTGGTTGGTTTTTCACTAGAATTAACACTCATCAAGCTTGGGTCCCCTACCAGCGCTGGGGGCCCCTGGCGGCCTCCAGGTCCGACACCCGCTTAATCCGCCACTGCATTTGTGGTATTAAAAACTCTAAAATTAGGGACAAATATGGCTATTGCACTGTTCAATATGAGTCCTGTAGCAAAATTAATGATCTTAAAACATTGCGATATTGAACCAAGTTATAACTGTGAATCCTGCTTAAAAACATTTGATCCAAGAGGATTCGAGTGAGTGAGTGAGTGAATGTAGGGTTTAATGGCGCAAGAGCCGATTTCGGCTAAGCTGCGCCAATCAATTGTTAAAATATTAAAAATCCATTTAAAATACTCAAATATAGTTAAAAGCTCACACAAATAAACAACAATCAGATTTTGGTGGGAAACACCCCACCAAGTCAGACAAGTTTAAAACATTTCAGAAAAAGAAAATCAAAATATTTTATATTCAAGTAAAAAATTGCTAATAACAAGTTTTTGGTGGGGATTACCCCCACCAAGTCCGATAAGTATGATTCAATCGCGCCCCTTCCGGTGCTTGGTCGGAGTTAAATATTTTTTTTCCATAACTTCTGCTTCTTCTGCTTCAACATCATATATGAGCATGTCATTTTCTTCTTCTTCTTCGGAAGTCTGTACTGGAGAACTCTTTATCGGTATGTGTGGTGCCATTTTTATATACATAGCTGTTTCGTTTATTTTTTGTAGTAGCTTTTTCGTTCTTGCTCGAGATTTTGTATGTTTACTTTTTGAATATTGAATTATACCTGCAGAAGGGAGTCGAGTACGGGAGTTGGATGAGGAAGCAGATATATTTGATGAAGTTTCCATAGGGCTGAATATATGGTTGGTGGTTGAAAGTATTGCAGCAGAAATAGGAATTGGTGGCTGAGGCTCTGACACTGTAGTGGCTATTGAAGAGGTAGAGGGCAAGAGGTGTGCCTGGGCTGAAGATGATGTGAAAACAGCAGGAGTGGATGTTGGTATATTTGGTTTTGGGAGGGATGAAATTGGCTGTAGTAAATTTAAGGGTGGACATTTTATTTTTGTTATATCTTCGTCTGTCTGTGTAGAACTGTTTATAGTAGAGGATTTGGTAGCCTGGGCGTAAGTTTGTGATGTTCGTGGAACTATTAATTTTCGGGCTTCTGGGTAAGATATGTTATTATTCGTTTTGATTGTCTGAATTTGTTTTTCGGTTTTCCATTTGGGGCACAGTTTGGAATCAGCTGTATGGGGTTGAGAGCAATTAATACATTTAGGCTCTAGAGAGCAATCTGTGGAAGCATGTCCAACAGATGCACATCTAGAGCAAGTAAGTTGGCCGCGGCAGGAAGTTTGTGAATGTCCGAACCTCTGGCACTTAAAACAGCGCAGAGGATTCGGAATGTATGGACGAATTTTACAATTCAGGTATCCAGCTTTGATTGAAGTGGGTAAATTTGGGTTATTAAATGTTAAAATTAAATGTTTAGTAGGGCAAACCATGTTATCCTTTTTTATTGTAATTCTTCTGACTTGAATCACACCCTGATCTGAGAAGCCTTCAAGGATTTCAGATTCAGAAGTGTTTAACAAGTCAGGTTCAGAAATGACACCTCGGCAAGTATTAAGAGATCTGTGTGGAGAAACTTGAATTGGACAGTCAAGAAAAGTTTTTGCAGATAAAAAGGACTTTGATTGTATAGCAGATTTTGTTTCCACAAGCAAATCACCTGATCTTAATTTTTTAACCGATTTCGGTTCACCGATTCCTTGTAGAGCCTTTTGAATAGCGAAAGGAGATTTTTTCGACATCTCACCATTGGGCAAGGATAAAATCAAGAAACGTGCATTAATTGCTATCTGATCAATGTTGATGTTGGGTAAAACGAGGCCTTTACCCGGGCACGAAATTTCAGGATCCATGAAAGAGAGATGGTATTCATCCTGGTGTGGCTCCACCCACCACGGAGTCCAACAAGGGAGGCAGTGTGCCGGTCATCTGGCAAAAACCAGGCACGGCGCTTACCTGGAGTACACCCAGAATATAGTGCTACAGCATCAGGGCGAGGATCCAACGGGTAAACCCGCCACACCTTATCTGCAGCACTAACCCTACAGCAATGTCTCCGAAAAGACTTATCACCAGCCGATTGACAGGAGCGGGCTCACTCCTGCCACCCGTCTACAGCGAAGCGTGGGCCAAAGGGTACGCAAAAGGTATCCCCAGGACACCATTTTCCTCCTTACGGGACGCCGCACACGACAAACATGCGGGTTGACAAACAACGGTGTTAGTAAAACAATACGAATATCGAAAATAAAATCAATAATAAAGGAACCAAATTAATGTATCACAAATTAAAAACAAAACTGTGTTAATAACAAATATATATAAAGAATAGAATTAAATCACAAAAACGGAATTTTCGATTTTATAATCATGTATATTTAAAAAATTTTAATCTGTTGTCTAGACGCGAAAGGAGAGAAGAATGAAAGTAATGACGAGAAGGAGGGTCGAAAATAGAGAAGGATCACTAGGGTATCCCGGGATCATGAATCCCGTGTTTACCAAAGACAGCAAACCCCTTGGGAAAAGGAAATGATCACTAGGGCACCTCGGGATTGTGACACCCGCACTCACCTAAAGAAGGTGAGCCCCCTGAGGGGACGAGGATTCGAGTAGCCAAACGAAAGCATCTTGAGATCCCAAACAAGTAATATAAAAAAAAATTAAGTCCCCTCCTACTTTGAATGGATGAAAACATAAAGTATTTTATTAATGATTGAAAATTTGAGCAAGATTATATATAAATAGATAGAGACAGAGAGAGAACTAATAGTAAGATTTAAAAAAGAGCATGAACTGTCTGCATTGCTTTAACAATGCACACCCAGTTTGGCTAGTTTGGTTTCCGTTTTTCGATGCCAACTTTGGTCATTGTTTTAACAGTTACACTGACAAGACAATAGAGACGAATCTAAGTTCACATCAAAAGTCGGTATTTAATTTAATTTAATTAATTAACAGGTAATTATTGCATTACAATTTGAAAAAACTTTATCAACATCAAGTGTCATCTACTACGAGTTTACGAAAATTTATTTGAATTTGATTGGATGAATAGAAAGTATTTTATAAACGATTGAAAATTTGAACACGATAAATCTAATATTTAAAATTCTCCTGTCACAGTGTTTGTAACCAAATTCCTCCGAAACGACTTGACAGATTCTTATGAAATTTTGTGCGTATATTCAGTAGGTCTGAGAATAGGACGTAAACTATTTTTCATTCCGATATTGCAATTAGTTGAAAAGATATTAATTAGAAACCTTAAAACGCCTAATTATTTTACTCCTGCGGGTTGTTTACTTGGCAGAACTTCCATTCCGTTTTGGCCGAGCGGTGATCCTACGTTTCCACCATCTTAAAATTGCCATCCAAATTTTACTGTTGAAATCAGACAAAAAATAATTGCAGAATAGGAAAGATCATTTATTTCGCCACAATTCGGTATAATTTTTTTTGCAAAATAATGATATTTTCTATTTTGTAAGAATTTTTTAAAAAAGGGTTAAAACTGATGCGTTTTTATGCAAATTATTTCTAAATTGTTGCATATGAATTTGTTTTCGTGTTATTAAAACGATATTCTACACTAAATAACTTCAAGCCTTTCTCTTTTAGATCCAGTCATTTAAAAAATAAAATTCCCGAAACTTTTTTTTAAAGATTTTTCAAAAAATACTCAAAATTTTAACTTAACATTGAATAACTTTGTCATTTAGGAAGATAATCGTACGAAACTTTATTTCCGTGTGTAAAATAATATTATCCGTAATCTGTATGAAGATTGAAAAAATTGCTTAAAAATTACGGATTTTAAAATTTTTTTTGTGATTTTCGTAAAAAACCGTTTTTGCGAAAAAGTAATTTAAACAGTATTTTCTGTACATTTTTTTATTTAAAAGTACTTTATTTTTGCAATTAATTTGTGAAGTTTGAAAGCATTAACTTAAAAATTATGCCCTAAAAATAAAAAAATTTAAAAAAATACGCTATTTTACAGTTAGCCAAATCTTGGAGTCTAAAAATAGTTTTGCGCCAAAGACCTTTGAACTGTTTAACCGCCGACTGCATCTAACTCAAGGGTTACACTAAAAAGTTCTGCCTTAAACAGGGGGAAATCAGTAAATTTGGCGAGTGAAAAAGTTATTTTTGCTTCAATTTTCGTCATTTTTTCTATAGATAATTTTCAAAATTAAATCATTATAGATCTTTTTTTAAGATGACAAAATGTATTCAATACATTTCTGAGACTCATTTAAAATATTTATCAGTATCAAAATTTTTGTTATCTTTCATAAAACTTACAGTTTACTTTAAAATAATGCCTAATGTATAAATCTTTTTTTGACGTATAATTTCATAATAAAAATGCAAAATTTGCCCATTTCGAATTTTTTTTTTTTTTTGGAATTATTCAGTTAAATAAGCATAACTTCCTTAGAAAAAATAAAAGTTATGTTCAAATAAAAAATTCTTCATTATTAATTGCGCGTTATTAATATATCAAAAATCACTAAATTGGCATGTCACAATTAATTTCTAAATGAATATTTTTATCAATATTAGTATAAAATAATTAATTAATTTTGTTTTGTATTTTATGATTTCTTCTAAAATGAATAAATATAGATGAATTTAAATGAAAATGATTATTAAAAAGTTCATTGATCATTTAGAATCAGTGATTAAAAAAATAAAATGCCGAAAACTATCTTTTTTTTTAAGAATTTAAAAAAAAAAACTTTTTTTTACAAAACAATGATATTTTGCATATTTTGTGATTTTTTTCTAAAATGAATCACAATCGTTGCGTTTAAATAAAAAGGATTTTTAAAACTTTTAGAATCAGTGATTTAAAAAATAAAAAGCCGAAACCTTTTTGAACAAATTTTAACAAACACTCAAAATCATTTAATAATTTCTTCTTTTATAAAGATAATTGCATGAAACTTTTTTTCCGTGTGTCGAACATTTCAAAATATCCTCACAATTTTACTTCAAAATTTAAAATAGTAGTAAAATTTTGTAATTTGAAAAATTTCTACTTTTCTGTCTTTTTTTCAACATACAACTATTTTTAAAAAGGCTACATTTTCGTTTCCGGGGACTAAAAAATTGCAACGAAAGAATTAAAAAGTGAGTGAGTGATTTATAAATTCGCACTGTTCGCCTATTCGAAGGTTTTTAGCGACGGACCTCGAAATTTTCAACCATGGTCAAGTGACGTGGACGACACCTAAGCTTTTACCCACCTCTCCTAAGTACCACATCACACCAACGCAAGAACAAATTTCGAAAAAGGGAATTTTAATGCCATAGTTAAAGAAATCACTCACATCGCGCATACACACACATAAGTGCTATCGTCCTGAGGGAAACAGGAAATTCCCATGGGGATTAAGTTATTCACTGGTAAAAGCCCGTGCAACACCGGGCTAAGCGGAGAGGAAAGAAACAAAGAGGTAAAAGTAATTTCGAGAAATTATATTGGAAGTGCTGATTTTGTGAAGAGAAGGGAAAATGTTAAACGAGAAAGCCATGACACGCATTCACGGGCCATACACTTACATCGTACGCGCCACACCCACACAAAAGTTATGGCGTCAGAAAGAAAGGAGGAAATTAACATGGGGATTAAGTTATACCCTCGGTAAAAGCCCGTGCAACGCCGGGCCGGGTCAGCTAGTCTAATATATAAAATTCTCGTGTCACAGTGTTTGTAACCAAACTCCTCCGAAACGGTGCGGTCGATTCTTATGAAATTTTGTGCGTATATTCAGTAGGTCTGAGAATAGGACGTAAACTATTTTCATTCCAATACTGTATTTTGTTGAAAAGATATTAATTAAAAACCTTAAAATGTGTAATTGTTTTACTCCTGTAAATTGCTTATTTCGTTTGGCATCGAAAATTGATTTCGCGCCTGATGTGTGACTTTTCTCTGTTCTACCGTCCAAATCACCCCGCTCATGGGTTACAATAGCAAAATAGGTGACTATAGCAAATCAAAAATCACCAAATTTGGCGAGTGAAAGGGTTTTTTTTTTTTCATTTTTTTGCACATATATTTAATTCAAAAATTCATACATTGCATCGGTTTATAAAACAAAAATATCAAAAATATTTGCTTTTTTACTTCGTTATCATTATTTCAAACAAGTGACACGAGATAAATGAAACGGCTAGACCGATTCTTTTGAAATTTTGTGCGTATATTCAGTAGGAAACAGTTGTTGCCTGGGGACTTCATACAAATCTATCGATGCAGTTTGCGATACCAACGAAGCTGTAAATTATCCAGCAGAGTTTTTGAGCTCATTGGATTTGCCAGGCATGCCACCGCACCATTTACAACTGAAGGTTGGATCTCCGGTAATTTTGCTTCGTAATTTGAACCCACCACGGTTGTGCACTGGCACGTGATTAGTGGTGAAAAAATTGATTAAAAAGTTGTCGAAGCTAGCATTTTGAATGGCAAGTTCCGGGAATAAGATATATTACTATACCACGATTCCCTATTATTTCCACAGATGTGCCAATTGAATTCAAACGGATTTAATTTCCAATTCGATTGGCATTCGCAATGACAATCAATAAGTCTCAAGGCCAAACGAAGTTTGTTCCTGGCTTAGATTTGGGCACACCGTGTTTTTCACACGAACCATTTATACGTGGCATGTTCTCGCATGGGTAAACCATCCAGTTTGTTTGTCTTGGCTAAAGATGGACTCACTAAAAATATCGTACACTCCATTGCACTAAGAGACTGATAATGTTTTTTTTGTCATAATTTGTTATACAGATGTAATTTGGAATTTATTAGTTAAAATAATAAAAGTACAAAGAATTCAAAAAATGAATGTTTGGTGTTTTGTTACTTTAATAGGCTATCATCGTTCACAGCTTTCCATTCCTCTTTCAGTCATATACCACATCCCTACACACTTAAAATTAGTTAGTTTTTTTATTTGACTACCAAAATATTCATTAGAAATAATTTATTTGGCAAAACAACGTTTGCCGCGGGTCAGCTAGTATATATATATATATATATATATATATATATATATACTAGCCATTTATTATGCCATGTATTTCTTTCATATTTTATGTTACTATATATATATATATATATATAGAGAGAGAGAGAGAGAGAGAGAGAAAGTGAGCTAATAGTAGGAATTGCACAAAAAGGGCTAAATTGTTTAAAAACAAAGAATAGAAAAAAGAAAATTAGAAGAGTCTTTTGTATGAGCAGAGAGTTAAAAAAAATGTTTCATATGTTTCTGAAAAGAACTAAACAAAGTAAATGCTCAACAATTTACAATTTTTTACTTTAAAGCCTGTTTTCACAAAATGTAATATTTCTCACTTTATGTACCTTTTTCGCAGAAAATATTATCATATAATCCTCATACTTTCAGCGAGCAGACTTTTAACATGTTTACACATGTTAATGGAGGGAATTAGATATGTCTAGCAAACTTCTTTAGATATGAATTTTTTAAATTAAATTTTAAGGCAAAAAAAAGAGACAATTTTCAAAAAATTCATAATTAACTTAATTTTTAATAAAAAGACAAAACCCTTTGTTAAAGTGTTATTGATAGTACACATAACCTACTGTAAAAATTTTATTCATGAGAAATAAGTAGTTTCTGAGAAAAAGGTGCATAAACATACGCAATGTAACATGGGCTCCTATAGAAGAGCCGGACTCCCTTAAAAGAGACTAAACTAAGATTTTTGAAATATATAACTAAGAAGTGGATTTTATGTGGATAGAAGATTATCTGTAGATTTCAGATTTAGTATTTTATATTATTTATTTCAGTATCTTTTCTAAAATACCTTGTTAATTTTTTAGCTCTAAGCAATGGTGATTTTGCTATAATTGGAAGAAAAAAAAGGGTTCTAATGACTGTAGCGCCCTCATAGTAAGCTTTACGGTAGTAGTCCATATATGGGAGAAATATTATTATTATACAATCATTTTCCATAAAAGGAGAATGTTTTGAAAATATGTAATACAATGTTCATTTTTTGCCAAAATAATGCACTTAAATAATTTTTTTATTGTGATAATATTCTGAGAACCATTTCATACGTGTATTTTAATCTAAGTAACTCTCAATATATTAAACAAGTAATGTATAAAGAAAAATACAGTCAAATCCTACTTAGGTCAACGAAGAAAATTTTTATTTTAGATACTTTTTATTAAATAATTAGAATTAATATAAATATATATATACACATGACAGAATCACAATATTAAATGACAAAAAAAGAAAGCGATTTTCCTTGCAATGGTGTTGGACTATTTTTTGTTTGTTTGTTACTATTTCTTCATTAATTAAATTTAATTATTCGTATAAAATAATATAGAGTAAAAATAAATTGCATTCTCGGAAATTAGTACATCCCAGGTGGGATTCGAACCCACAATCTTTAGATTAAAAGTCCGACGGGCTATCCATTGTCCTACAGGGACACAACGAACGATTTTCCTTTCTTTCTGCTATTGAACTATTATTTTTGTTTGTTACTAATATTCATTAATAAAATTTAATTAATGAACTAATATTTGAAAAAAAACTGTATTAACATCAAGTTTAAAAAAATGTATTTGAATTTGAATAGATGAATAGGAAGTATTTTGTTAACGATTGAAAATTTGAACAAGATATATATATATATATATGTATATATACTAGCTGGTATACCCGTTCTTTGCACGGGTGAATTAGAAAATTAAATAAAACAGATTGAAGGATAAAGAAGCTTTTAATGAGTTAATTTTACGTAATTTGCAAATTAAACAAAAATAAAAGAAATAGATTTTTTCATAACTCATCTGAACAAAAAAAACCATATTTGTTAAACTTTAAGACAGTAGATCTAATAGCTGTTAAAACGGATTTTTTATTTTATTTATAACGCTACGTAACTGTCTTGTGGGTGTATTTTTGAAAACATCTTACCAAACTGATCTCTGCTCAACAAAAGTAACAAATTACTGTTCGTAATTAGCAATTAGTAATTAGATTTGGCAATTCTATTAACTATGCAAGATCAGTAAGGGAGCCATTTGCATTTTTTCCACACTTGATTGCTAATTGATAAATACGAGTAAGGTTCATTCTTTGGAAGCAAGAGGGCAGAAGGAAATTATTATAAGGTGCATGCAAGAACATTTAATTGCCACAAAGTATGAATGTCTGAAATATTGAAATACTATGTGTCTACGAAAAAGGAAGAATGCAATTAAAAATGGTTATGAATGGAGATGGCATTCGAAAGTAGAAGAAAATCAACATGATGTGTGTAATAACCTGAAGAAAGGTGTTCGTGGTTCAGAAAAGTAGTTTGATTACACATGAATTTTCGATTGTTAAGCGATATTGGTTTGGAAAGATTTTGAATGAATTTACAGTGAAAAGGTTACGAATTAATAAAAATACAGAGCTTGACTGGTACCTATTTTATCGAGAAGTTTACATGGTCTATTTTCCTTAGAATGTTCTTGATATCTTTTTTAAGAAGCTAAATATTTCAAGACTTTGTTCTTGAAGTCTTGAAAATTTCACCTTCTCTTTTTCGAACCTCAATTTCCTCTCTTTCAGAATGTTCAACATTTCGATTTTTCAGAAGCTAAAATTTTTATAGAATTGTTTCAAAAATAAGTTTTAAAAATTTCCCTTTGTGTCCTTCGGACTACTATTTATTCTCTTTAGAATGTCATTAATTTCTATTTTTAAAAGTTAAATTTTACATGAATTGTTTTTGAGGTGATAAACATTTCCAATTTTACTTCTGACATATAGTGGCCTGTTTCTCCTTGGTATCAACTCTGAAAAATGTATCGTGGTGACACTTTGGTGGGGTATGAAAAAATTTTGACCAGAAGGGGGATTATAATAGGATTTTACCACTATTTTTGTGTTCATATATATCCACACACAATGATAAACAAATGTCTCAACAGAAATACAAAGTCATCCAGCGGGCTGCACAGCTGAACGTGATGCGTAACGTAAATTATTAAATTATAAAATACTTCTGGTTATATAACATTTGTTTAATCGGGATCCGAACGTTTTTCTATATTTTTGAAAGTTATATATATATATATATATATATATATATTTTAATATTTAAGTTTATTTAAAGGGAAATTTATCTAATGTGAGACCGGCTATAAGGTTGCAGTTGATCGAAATGACCCGTGAAACCATTTGGGTTGGTCAAGCCTAATTTAAAACATAATTGTATCGCCCATCCGGTATAGTGGTTAGCGATGCTGACTGCTATCCCGTAGGGACTGGATTCGAATCCCGGATAAAGCATGGATGTTTGTAAATGTATAGTGCCTTCACGGCATGGGGGTACTCTAAATAGCCGTCGAGCCGCATGTCCTCTCGTGAGGTTGGTGGAAGGGGAAGAGAGGTAGGAAGCCCCTGACCATTCCCAGGGGGAATGGTCAGGGGCTTCCCACAAAATTGGGGTGGAACCGAGCCAAATCGTACTGTCACCTGTATGGTGCTCAAAGCTACGGCTGACGACAGGCGTACTATCTAGCCCGATGCCATGATGAATTTGGGCCTCGATCTGACTACGTCAGACAGGTGGCATTAGTAACAACAACAAAACATAATTGTTGGATAAGTGTCATGGGACCTCATTTCTCTGAGCAAAGGTTTGAAGCATTATTCGAGATAGCCCGAGCAACGCCGGAACGGGCAGCTGGTACCTACTATACTGTTCGAATTAATTGGAACAAACACGTTTTTCTTGTTTGAGTTGGTATGTGATTACTAGTGATGTCCTGAACCACCGCAAACCCATTATATCTGCCTTTAGGTAATGTGGCACATCGACTTTGACTATAATTTATTCATTTTAATGTATCAGTATCTCAGTTGTGAGCCTTTCAGTGAGGCAGATGGTAATTTTAATTTTACGTTCTGTATAAGACGTGTAACTTTTACTTGTTCAAAGATGAATATTACTCCGAGGAACCATTCTAAAATAAATCGCTCTCAATGAACACACACTTCCACGACTCTGAGAGATATAACTATGGCAGTTGGTGTGATCGAATTAAGTGCTTTAAGAGAATTTCAAAAGTCCGGATCATCTCTAAAAAGAAAAGAAAAATGTGGGCGCAACTGGAAAATTATTCCAAGAATTGGTAAAATTTTAATAAGAAGTATCAAAATAAATCCAAGAAAGACAAGTATGGACATTTGAAGGGATTTTTGGATAATGGTGTTGAAATGAGTACATCAACTGCACGGAAAAGGCTTCTGGGAGGTGGCCTTAAGGCAACAAGACTGAGGAAAAAACTATTTCTAACTCAGAAAAAGATGAAAATATAGAAATATATAGAAATATTATGTAGTAAGATTGTTCCATTCATGGAAGCATTTGATGGAACATTTAAACATGACTTGGCTCTTTGTCACAATTCGAAATTGGTTCATATTTTTACGCGGAAAATAAAATAAAAGTGCTCGATTGACTTGACAATTCCCCAGACTTAAATCCTATCCAAAACTGATGACATATTCTCAAGAATCGTTTCGCTAAGATGAATCGCACGACAACAGAGCAAATGATGAAAAGGGTGCCTAGTGCCCTCGACTAGTGCATTTCCAAGATGATGAAATCAAGAACATGTGTGCTACTCTAGTGGAGTCAATACCAAGACGGGTTGTAAAAGTCATTTCTGCTAAAGGAAGACATACTTCATACTAATAATACAGATTTTTCAGTCCATTTAAGGTATATAATGATAAAAAGCTGAGGTTTTAGAAAAAATCACTTTTTTCCCATTTGTCCCAATTAATTTGAACAGTATAGTATTTTGGGATTGCCTATATTTCGTTTTTGAAAGATTTATACCTACGTAGCTTACGATTATTATTCATTTTGTAATTCCTTTCTATAAATTAGGAGGTATGGCTACTTTTGTTTGTTATTATTTTTTAAGTTGTTTTTAAATTTATATTGTCTTTAAATACTCTTTTCTTATTATTTTTTTTATCAATATGTCCCGTAACCCCCTTGAGAGTTGATTTCCATCAGACTTGCGTAACGGGTCTATTTGCGTACCTCCTACTAATCCTCCTGGGGAACCACTTTCTTTAAATATTATTCTATTGAAAACTTTCTCCCGAAGAAGAAGATGTGACGTATGCAAATCAAGCCTTATATTTAAACAGTAACTTTCAGGTTCGAGAGAGAGAGGTTAGAAACTAAATGATAGCAGTAAGTGATTAACGTAAAGTAATCAAAAGCTAGGCGAGAGTGTTCCGTAGATTATTTGCTTAATATTTAAGATTGACGATTTGTCTGTTAGATATTTAAATTGGATTAGTGTCGGCTTGCATTAGATCAACTTAGATGTATCTTAGATTATTTGGAATGTGTATAGCTAAGACATTCCTAAAGCAAGTGATTAAATTTATAATTAAATATTACTCATATCATCTTCCTCGCTTTTGCTCCCATATTTATTTAAAGGTACATTTCCTAAGTTGGGTTGCTAAGGTTTGTTAGTTTGTTGAGACTTGTAAATAAATTGTTTTTGTTTTGACTATGACTAATCTTCCTTTTAACTCTCGTACACTGATGAATGCGACACCTTATCCATCACACTTGTTCTTAGCGGATTTCAACTCAACAAAAGAAGCATACATACCAAATTCCATTATTGTAGGTTTAGTAGTTCGAAAATGAGATTTTTTTTATAAATACGCCCCATTAACTCCCCATAGTTCATTTCCTAAAATCCTTTATTAGCAGATCCCTTTTCCAACAAAAGAAACATGCTTACCAAATTTCAGGTATGCAGGTCTGATAGTTCAAAAAGAAATTTTTAACTACACAATGCCCCTTCAACTCCTTGTAAGCCCTTCTTCGGAGTGGATTACCTCAAAACCTGCTCTTAGCTTATCTCTACTCTACAAAAGAAACATGCTTACCAAATTTAAAGTCTGTAGATGTGTGACGGATCTATACGCGGTTCTACTAATCCCTTCATGACTCTTTTAGGAAAATATTTATTTCAACCAACTTTCACCGAGTAAGGAAGCGTGATTATGTAAATGAAGTATATTATATAAATTCTGGTTTCGCGAGTTTGTGAGTTGGCAAGTAGGAGTTAACATAGAGTCTGCGCGGAAGCTGTTAGTTGAAGATTGAAAGAGAGTGGAATTAGTTAGAGGTCTTGGAGTTGTCCATGAAAAAAATTACAGAGCGTGGATCCAACGACACTGATCAAGCCGAAGAGATCACCTGCAAGTTTCCAGTGTAGGATCCGATGCATAAAAAGTACAGGTATTGGGAGCTTGATTAAGTAGAAGTTAGCTTATTAGTGTGCGACGTAGTTATATTTGAGCGTATTTAAGCTATCTTAGATTCAGTTGAGGGTCTGTAGTAGTATCCCCGTGTTATAGAATCTCACCTCTGCGCTCTACTGTTTAATCACCTACTTTAATTAGATTGTTATTGTGTCTGACTGATATTTGGAAATAATAAATTGATTAGATTGAAATCATGTCTGTGAATCATTCAGTTTCTCCCACACACCTAGCCGGGTTTACAGGTAGACAAGAGGGTTCAGAGTTGAGCAGGAACCGACCACTATCACATATGTAATAGTTCAAAAACGGAAATACATTTGCCTATAAAGCTCCTTACCTCGCATGTGCCTTGGGGATCAATTTTCGCAAAACCTGTTCTTATGGATTTTTACTCCATGAAAGGAACATGCCTGCCAAATTTCAAGTCTGTAGGTCTTACACTTCTGGAGATATTGCGATGAGTGAGTGAGGGAGTTGTTGTCACCTGTATAGTGCTTAAAGCTGCGACTAACGACATATGAAAAACTAGCCACTTGCCACGATGAATTTCGTAGGCCGATGAATGAATTTCATCATTTATTTTAATTTGAAAAATTAAACCACGCGTTAAGGAACCTTTTTTGTTTCAAAATTGATTGATTTATAAAAAAAATCAAAAAAACATTACTAAAAGATTAGTTACCTTCCCTTTCTTTCTTTTGTGCATGTCAAAGGAAGGGTTTGATTCCAGAAGCATGGAAATATTCGCGATAAATTTAATTAAAAATATTTCAAACGTAAAAGATGTCGAAAACAATTTCGTATTGTTTCAAAATTCCTCTGTGTAATTGTTTTCGAAGGTCTGCAATGCTTTTGCATCAAAAGGAAATTTTGTTAGTAAAAGCAATTTCTAAAGCAATGAGGAACTATATAAATAAATTTTATTTGTAGATTGATGAAAAGCCTTATTGCTTGTATTTGAATATGTGAGTACGTGTGTATGTGCATATGTGTGTACATGTGTTTGTGATTATGTTTGCACATTTGTATGTGTAAGTGTGTATGTGTGAGCACATGTGCATGCGTGTATTAGAATGTGTTGGAGAAAAAAAATTTTTTCTTCTTTTGTCCTTGAAATATTGCCTTTCGCCTATAACTAATATATATAAATTATTGATATCGAAACATTAAGAATTCGATTGTATTGAAAAAAATTCTTAAAATTCTTGATTTAAAAGGACAGAACTTCCAAATAATAATTTCTAAACTTAAAGTAGAACAATATTTTACTCTCTCGTAACCCCCTCCCAAGTGGATTTCCACAAAACCCATTTTTAGAGGCTCTCTACTCAATAACGTAAATATGCTTGTCAAATTTCAAGTCTAAATTTAATAGATCAAAAACGGATTTTTTTTTATCAATAAGCTCCAGTAACCACCTTTCAGAGTCGATTTTTGTAAAACCTGTTCAATTGAATAACAGAGACATATGTACCAAATTTTATTACTGTAGGTCTAGTAGTTAGAAAAAGAGTATTTTTTCTTTTATCAATACCGCCTCTAAAGATTTCTTCTCTCGCATAGAAATCAATTTCCGTAAAAAACTTTCTTAGCGAATTTCCACTCAACAAAGGTAACATGCATACTAAATTTCATTACAGCAATTAGTAGTTCGATAACGAATGTTTTTTATATAAATAAGTCCCAGTAACTCCCCCCCCCCTCCCCATAGGAGCCAATTTCCGTAAATTCCGTTCTTAGCGGATCTATATTTATAAGAATAACAACAACAACAAAAAACATGCCATCAAAATTTCAAGTCTGTACGTCTAAAAGTTCAAAAACGGGAATATTTATCTCTAATGCGACTGGAACTCGAATTTCTTGGCCTCGCCTAAAGCTTTGAGGACTAAAAATTTTTTTCCGTCCACGGCTGAAATGTAAGAAATTTGTTACTGATTTTAAGTTATCCCAGATTCTAACAGGACACGGAAATTTTAAGAGCTATTTATCTAGGTTTAACTTAATTGATAATAATATTTGTTCTTGTGGTCTGGACGCTGAAACCGCGGAACATGTCGTGTTGTATTGTAATCTATATTTTTGTGAAAGAGAAAATTTTAAAAGGAAGTTGAAACTCATAGGTATTTCCTGGCCACCTATTTTATCTTTGTTGGTCAATTGTTCTGAAAGCCTTAATGTCTTGAATAAATTTGTTTACTGTATAGATTTTTAAAATTTTTTAGATACCTTCCTTTCTTTATATTTGTGTATTTCTTCCCTTCCTTTTATTTATATTGTCTCTTTAATCTTTTTTTTTTCAAAACTTTTTTTCTTTTTTTTTATTATTATTATTTTATAATATTGTTACCACTTATGTCTGTAAGCCTCATATTATGCTATGTGGAGCATGAGGAGTTTTGCAAATAAATTTATTTAAAAAAATGCCCCTTAAGCCCCCGAAACGCCCCTAGAGATCAATTTTCGTAAAACCTTTGTTGTAGAGGACCTCTACTTCATAAAAGAATATGCTTGCCAAGTTTGTAGGTCTAATAGTTCAAAAACGGTAATATATATCACTATATCTATTGATTAAGTCCCCGAAACGACTCTTAGAGGTCAATTTTACAAGCTCAGAAACCTTCGCGGGCATGCGTCCAACCATTCCCCAAAGTTTCATCGCAATCAAATGAACGGTTTTGGAAGGCATAAAAGACATACAGACGCACGCACAAGCATTTTTATTTAAATAGATCAGTGGTTCCCAAACTTTTTTAACCCATGGATCCTTTTTTATAGTCAAAACTTGCTCGAGGACCCCTTTTTTATAGTCAAAACTTGCTCGAGAACCCCTTTTTTATAGTCAAAACTTGCTCGAGGACCTCTTTTTATAGTCAAAATGCCCACGAACCCGATTTTACAGCCAAAACTTTTCCAAGTGAAAAAGCTTCATAAATGCATAGTATAAAAATTACAAATTTGAAGAAAAAAACATTTTGTTGAAAAATTATTTATTAAAATTATAACTTTTTTTAAATAAAAAAAAATTAATGACTTGAGTGAATTTGATGAAATGTTATGTGTGTATTCATGAGTAGCCACCGCAAATCCTAGCACTAGTTTTTACTCAGTTTCTTTTCTTTTCTTTCAAAAAGTTGATGTTCAGACTATATTAAGTTTTTTCTTCTTTTTACTTTGTTGATGAAATTTCCAGTATAATTTATGTTGATGATAATTTTTTACTTAAGAAATAATCTTGATTCACAGCTCACAATAAACATGCACGCTTGTTATCAAGTAGCGTGATGAATAGTTAGTTGTTAGTTAAAATTTTATTCTTAATTTCTGTTTGAATTCTCATATGTTGTATATACTTATAAACTAAATTTTCACTGTACACTAATTTAAATTTTTTTTCGTAATAAAAATGAATTGTTTTTGTTTTATACACATGTAGCATAGATTTCATTACTTTTTTTTGCATGGTTTTCGGGAATATATTTAGTTGTTTTTTTTATCTTACACGATTTCATAAAATTGTGGAACATATCCCCAAATTTACCGTATGTTGCATATATATTTTTTTAAACAGTTTTTTAAGAAGCGCATTGACCGTGTAAAAAAAAACGAGTTGGGTGTACTTATATTTAGCATAATGGGATTTTTTTTCACGACCATTTTTCGTATCTGTCTCTTTCAATCAGTTCTGTTAAAAATTTATTTCAATGCTGTCACATTTAGAATTTCATTCACTTCGTGAATAATTTTGTTTCGACATGTTTGAATTAACCTTCACATGTACAACTTAATGACATTATTTTTGCGCATATCTTTTCTCTGAAGAATAATTCTGTTTTCATAATTCCAATGAAAAATTTCATAATAAATTTACAACGAGTTTTCATTTTTTTTAAACGGTTTTCTCATCAACGGAATCCCTGACATGTTTTTAGTTTAGGCGAAATCGGCTCTTGCATCATAAACCCAAGCACTAAACTCACGAGCATGCTTTTGTTTGCTCTTTCTACACAGAACTCAATTTCGACATTTTCTAAAACTGAATTTACTCACAAACAATTTTCGATGCCACACTGAATTCTTTCATCTCTTGTGTATCGTGGACACATATCTCCGTATTACTTTTTTTGAAATATTATGCTATATTTATTTCCGTGAATTTAGACAGGATTGTAAATGAAAATTGTTTTGCGCTTGTCGCTTTTACTTATGCAAAATATTTTGTTTGAATTAAAACTTTAAGCCTTTTGCTACTCTTTCACTCAATTTGTATTTTGATTACTTTTTCCAGTTAGAAAAAATGAGGCAAAAGTAAAAAAAAAAAAAATTCTGCGTAACTTGAAATATTACTCAATCTTTAATCTGAATATCCTAACAACTACATTGAACCGATACAAATGCAAGTGGGACAACTTAATTTGTGAGATTTCTTGCTGTTCTAAATAGTGTTTGAACGTCTCAAATTCTTTATAATTTATTTTGCAGGTATATTCTGTACCTTTGGAAGACTTCAGGTGATTTTCTGCAAAGCCAATGGGATAAAGTTTTCGAATTGCTTGGATCTGATGTCGATACTATAGCAATATGGGGTAAATATTATTCTACATTATATTCATAACTATCACTTTTTACTCCTAGGTTCCCTAATAAGTTGGATAACACAGCACCTGATATTTCTCGCCCCCTAAAAATTGGTATTTAAATGTTATTTATTCATTTCTTTTAAGTACTGAATGTTCCAAGATAAACTGGTGGCCGCAGTAGCCTAGTGGCTATTGTAACGAACTCGTGGGGTGGCCGTGGTAGCCAAGTGGTCAAGGCATCGAAGCGTGTCATGAGTTTGATCCCAGTACCACTGAAGACCCGCCGTGTAGGGGAGCGATGTACGTTAAATCTTTCGAGAGCTCAAACGTCCTCCCGTCCTTCTGGGGTGCCAGCTCAGGTGTCGTCAGCGTCACTTGACCATGGTTCAAAATTACGCGATCCGTCACCGAAAGCCCTTGTTTGCATATAAACAGTGCGACGTTTATATGCACTCACGAACTCGTGGGAGGCATATCAAGTGTTCGAGCCTAGTGCCATTGAAGACCCACTGTGTAGAGTAGCCTGATGTACGTTTAGTCTGTTGAGGCTCGATGTCCTCCAGTTCGTGTGGTGTGATAGTTAGGAGAGGAGATGTCAGCTCAGGTGTCGTCCTCGTCACTTGGCCAAGGTTCAAAATTACGAAGACCGTTGCCAATATCCCTCATGTTACTTTAGAATGACGTTAATATAACTCTTACTGACTACAACCAGGCAGTTCTATTCACTAACAACTTGGATAACTCAACATCTGACGAATCCTTTAAAATTAGCATTTAGTGGTTATCTATCCCTTTCTTTTATGTAATTCTTAAATACTGGGAATATCCTAAACCGAATCAAACATGGTATTCAAGATAATAGTTAAAGCCTGCAGACCGTGATCAGGGACATCTTAAGACTTCTTGGGGTCCTGGGCCCTTACACAAATGTAGGCCCACCCTATAACCCTTAAAAGTAGACATAACACAGCATACATTGTCAAAAAGTCGTATAAATAAATGTGAATGACTTACAAAAAATGGCTTAAACCGGCTAGACCGACTTCCACCTTTTGACTAAATAAGTAATGTTAGTGTAAGGTGATAGGCTTATACATGAACGACGGTCATCACAAATAGCCAGTTAACATATCGTTCAAAATTCCCAGTTTTTCGGAGAATAAAATCGGAAATAACATTTGGCCGTTGAAATTATTTGAGAGATTGGTCGATAACGAGACGAAATCCCTATTGTGGCGGAGGCCTTCGACCCGGGCCCAGTTGGCCCATGCTCTAAGACGTCCCTGAACGTGATAGGTACTGTACAGGGCTGCTGAAAGAATTCGAAAGGAGATTCTTCGATCCGTGGATTATTCGATCCGAATCTGTACTTCATGGTGGAGGAGGCGGGATTCCTCTTCAGTTGCTTCGTTATTTTGTAAATATATATTTGTCTCTTCCAGTTATACCGCCGTATGGTGTAAGGAAAAGACTGTGCGAGACCGAGAATCATCTCGTACCTGTGTCTTCTTAAAAGACTGTGTAAATTTAGTGTGTGTGTCACATTCTCTCAATATCTTCAAGTCTTGCATGGAACAAAGGTTAAGAGAATGCCGTTTTATGTACTACCAGTAGGGCCCCGCAAGAGCATATAACCTTCCACGGAAGTAGTGCAATCAGTTTCTGGACAAGGATTTGGGATCTTTATAGTCACTTGACCTATTGTGATTTTTATTTGCTGAAAATACTGAATATTGTGAAAATTTATTAGAAAACTGCACGAACTATTGACGCACTTCAACAGAATTTTAAAAAAGTCATCACAAAAACCAATATAACGAGTTAAGCAAATTGTATCGAACTTAATTCCACGTACACCTTTTCCTGCACCATGTTGTTCATTATATTTAGCAGTAGAGATAGAGGAACACACATTTAAGTAGGCTTTTGTGTTGCGTCTACTTGTATAATATCACGAACAGTTCCTGTGTTCTTCACCTGGTTTGTATTGGTTTATCTAGGGCTACCCTGTAAGATATAATGCATCCCACTAGGTAAGTAAGGAACATAATATTAAACGAAAAATATTATTTTAAATTAAATTGATCCGTTTGTTGTTGTGTGAATAATCTGAAATCAATTAAATGTGTGCAATGAAATGAATTTTAAAATTTTATTTCAAATTTTTTTAGTGTACGCATGGGTAAAATTTAAGACAGAAAGGGAATTACTTCCAGAAAAGCCCCTAATATGGCGCCGATTAAATTTCCGTCGTCGTATTGGTTGAGTACTATTACAATAGTAGCCATTACGAAGGAATAGCTACTTTTTGTAATAGTGCACCACAAAAAGCAATAAGGCATGGAGAATGATCAGAGCCGTTTTTAACCTCCCCGGTGCCCAAATTGTTACGCGTCCCCCTATTTCCAGAGCATCCCCCTCTTTAGGCTCTTACCTTGCCAATTTTGGTTCGTAGTGGTTCTTTGGTTCTTACTCTTTTTCCCTTTCTTTGTTCTTTGGAGAGACTTTCCATTATCCCCAACCTATGGACCCACCATGTCCCAGATTGGCGAATCGGCAGCCTTAAGGAAAGGATAGTTTGACAATTACTTGTATGACATGGTTTGACAATTACAGTATAGATTATACATTATGTATGAACTGTTTTCAAATTATTTGTCATTTTTTTCATCGCTTATTGCTTTACTATTTTCGTAGCGGTCGTGCATTCACTGTAATTTTGTTTTTCTTTTTTCGCCCTCCAATTTTCGGCTATTTTAATATTTTGTGCCTTAGGCACGTGCCTAGCGTGCCTAAATCTAAAAGTAGCCCTGAGAATGATTTTCCTCGATTGGTGTCCATAGTATGTTTCTAACAATGTATTTAACTAAATCCTGTCTCAAGGTTCAGAGAGTAACTGACTAAAGTACATGAGCAATATTCCGTTACGTATGAAAGTTATCAGATGCTTACGTATTATCGCAACCTACTTGTGACATTCTATGAAACGAAGCGCATGATTATCAATTCAGTTCATACGACTCTTGCAAAATTGGGGTTATCAACTTGGCGAGTTATCTTGAACGTTGGCGATTGTTGCGATATGTAAGTACAGTTAACACAATACCACCCAAACTTCCATTTTTTTATTTCTAATGGGGCAAAAAATTGGTGTTTTACCATTGCAAACCTAGTTAATTCCCAGAGAGCTGGTATATCTTTTTAGTGCGACACCATATAGGCGGATACCAATCACTGCAAGTAATTTTGATGCCCAGTTTCCTCCCCAGATATAAGCACCTGAGCTCTGGCTATGTGAAAACGTACTTGACATTTTAATTTTGCCGAGAGAACCTAAGTCAAACAGACACTCAAGGCACCCAAACTTGTGCCAATAATTAGGGAGTGCCTGATTAATAGGACAATCCCTAATTATTTTACTAATAATTAGGGCGTGCTAAACTACATCAAGGATAGTCACGAATGGGTCTATTTCATTGTAAATCTGACGTCGAGGAAATTCCCCTGGCGACATTTTTCTACTTTGGCGAGAATGATCGACGGGAATTTGCCCATGTAATCTTATTCATTCCTTTATACATATCAAATGAGTAATTGAAGGCTTTATTTTCACAGGTACTTTTACATACACCTGTCTCCTATATTGGATTGTTGCATCCTTTTACACGTTTATTGATGTCACAGGTAAACCCAAATTCGCAGTGAAGCATAGGATTCAAGAAATTTCATCTTACCCGGTAAGTAGCTTTGAAAATCATTAAACTCAAACGTGTTTTATGCTATTAATATTTCACTAATATATACAGGGTGATTGGCTACCAGAGCGAAAAACTGATAGGGTGTGTAAGAGGAAAGCAACTTGGAATCGCGTAGGGAATGCAGGGTTGCAAATGACATATTTGTGAGCTATGGTGCAAAGAAGCAGAGAAAAAGAACAGAAACACCAATATATTAACGAGACCGAAAACATTTTATTGAGAGATTGTACAACAACAGGTGTTCGAAAGTGCATGAACTTCTTGTGGTAATCTGTAGCCACCCCTTACATTAATACCTTCCTGTCTATCTGAAAACCCGGCTAGATGTGTAGGCGGACTTAAATGATCAAAAGACATAATTCCAATTCAAACTGATTTATTGATGCTTATCAGTATATAAGTTCAGACACAACACAATTATTATTAAGATAAATAAATGAGAGTTGAGTGCAGAGGTGAGATATCAATACAAACGGATAATAATACAGAATTTCAACTGAATCTAGGACAGCTTAAACGCGCCCAATTACAACTACGCCTCGCACTAATAATCTGATTTACTTAATCAAAGTCACTAACCTTATATATTTTACTGCTGCGGTTCCTTCGTGACGAACTTCAGGCACTCTATTTAGCTGGATGAATTGACGAAGACTCCACGCTCCGTAATAGTGAATTTCAATACTTTAAATCAACTTCTCTTCGCGCACATCAAAACGTATCAGGCTCGCTTAACTTGTCAACAACTACGTGTCGACTTCTCGATCTCTTCACTTTTCTTTAATTCACTTGACTTCTCACTTCCTCTTACTTAGCTCCCTTCAACTCGCGAAAACCGAATTTATATAATCTTCCTTATTTACATAAATCACGCTTGGCTCTCGATGAAGGTTGGTTGAAATAAATAATTTGAATTAAAGATAAAAATAAGAGGTTAGTGAAAAACCGTATAGATCCGTCACATTCTTCTAAAGTTTTACATAAAGAGGTTGTGACGGATCTATACGATATTCCACTAACCTTCTCTATATTCTTTAAAGTATTTTATTTATTTCAACCAATCTCCACCAGGAGCCAAAGCGTGATTTATGCAAATGAGACATATTATATAAGTTCGGGTTTCGCGAGTTAAGGGAGTTAAGTAAAGTGAAGAGATAGAAGAGTGAAGTTAAATGAATTGAAGATCGATAGTTCAATATATGGTTGTTGACATTCGTGGATAGCAGTTACGTGGGGAGCTACGCTGGGAGAAGTAGATTGAAGCTGGTAAAAATTCCGTGTTACAGAGTGTAGATCCTTCTCCATTCTCCTATCCCGTCAACAATGAAGATATCATCACGACGGAACAGCCGATGATAAAAGTTAAGGTCAGTGATTTAAAATATTGTGAATACTCGTACGTGGCTTAGCTGTAATTGTGCGTGTTTAAGCTTTCATAGATTCCGTTGCGATTCCGTTGTTCCGCTAGTAGTAATTCCCCTTTGCGTCCTCCACTTAATTTTATTTCTCTTAAATTTGAATTGTGTGTTTATATCCTTCTGTGATTAATAAGAATCAATAAATATAGTGATTTGCAATTATGCCTTTTGGTCCTTTAAGTTCACCTACACGTCCAGAAATATTTAATGATAGACGGGGAGATCGTAGTCTGAGGGGTGGCTTTGATTCACGACAAGGTTGGTGTACGGACGCCTTTTCCTTGAGTTGAAGGATGTGCTCGAATATCTGTAGCTGCTGAGAGGATTCGTGACATGCCGGAAATCTTCCAGAACGTAAGGAATTCCATGCAGCGTCGTTGTCAGGCCTACCAGACGACTTCTGGCCGTAATTTCGAGCACTTGTTGTGGTACAACCTTTCAATAAAATGTTTTCTGTCCTATTGATGTGTTTCTATTTATGTTCTTTTTTTTTTCTGCCTCTTTGCACCATAGCTCGTAAGAGCGGCATTTGCGACCTTGCATTCCTATGTGAATTTGAGTTGTCTCTGTCTCTGTACTTTCTACACACCCTACCAGTTTGTCGATCTGGTAGAGAATCACTCTGTATACAGTACATAATTATTCAGCTTCTAGGAGCATGAATTTGGTCTGATTATAAATTACATCAGGGGTGGGCAGACTTTTCCAGGGTACGGGTCACTTCTAATTTTTTCAAGGTGTTGCGGTCCACCCAGTATCAGTGGCACACACAACGGGGGGGGGGGAGGTCCACGAGTCCAGACCCTTCTCCATAGCTCATGATTTTTTTCGATCGATTATTATCCCGGTTTATAGTACGTAACATTCAATAAAATAATCTGCCATTAATAATTCTTTTATTAATTAATGCTAATTATTTATTCAATAATTTATTTCTTGTTGTTCTTTATTCCCGACAATCTACAAAATGAAAAAAAAAAAATGTTTGGCAGCGCTTTGGAGTAGGATATGAAAATGGTACACATTCGACCTTGGACCACTGCGCCCCGCGCACCCTTTGAAAAATTTACGAGTGCCCCCCTTGCCCAGGGTCGTAGGTTTGTTGAGGAAAGGACAACGTCAAAAATATTTATTAAAAACTAATCATAAATACGGAATATATGAACTTACCTTTGTAAATAAAATGAAAAACTCACTTCTTTGAAACCACGTTTAAAGCAGAACGCAAAATACAAACATGATAATAATAGACACAAATATAATAATATCTAATGATGCATTTATTCTCAAACAATTCAAAATACATTGAAAAATAAAACATTTTTATCTAAAGTTAGTTCTCGTAGTTATAGTCAGTAGAAGATTTCGTTTGCGTACTGTCAGCCAATCTTTAATATTTCCGTATACAATTACTAACGGCTAATCTTCAGGCGGTCACTCCAAATTGTCTTAACGGTCCACCGGTCGATCGCGATCGACGTAATGCCCACCTCGGATTTACATCGTGCTTTAAAGCAACTCAAGGGCTATTGGGGACAGACCTCGTAATTTGAACCACGGTTAAATCACTAGGATAACACCTGTGAGCTATCATTCCACTCTCCGAATTTCCACACCACCTTAACAAAAGGACTTTAAACCTTGATAGATTTAATTTGCATCATTACCTCTACACAGCGGGTTTTCATTGGCCCTCCTGATATGTCGGCCACGAGTCCGATACCATGATCACTAGGTTACTACGACTTCGCACTGAGACTGCAATAGCCTATTAATTAAGGTCATTACTTCAAGGTCAACAACATTCAAGATTTTATTCTATTAAGACACATCCTGTGGAATAATAGAGAGACTGTTGAATATTAAACATTGAGTCTCAAAATCTTTAAGGTATCCAACAACCCTAAAATGTGAATTTGGCCAAAAACTGACAATTTTTTTTTTATGATTTTATTTTATATGCCATCTTATTGGCTTTATAAAATTACCAAGTTAAGAATTTTCCATTCACTAGAACAAAAACTACAAGTGTTTTAGTAAAAGCAGATGTCATTACTTTAAGCATGATGGCATACTTTAAAACGTGTTTGACTCAAAATATTTTTCTTTATTTTTTAAAAAAAATCTTTAAATGGGGACAGCGATTGTCAAAAAGTTTTAAAAATAATTAACTGAAATTTTTTGTGTATGTTCTGTATAATAGTAGAAGTGTTTTAACTTTCAGCTTTATGAAGCACTGTTTTATTACAAAATTTACAGTCCCTTATATGAATATAATCACTGTTTTTGTAAGCCATTTTATATAATAATTAAGGTAAAGGGCTAAAGTTTTTGTAAAAATTAAAATATCTCTTATCCTGAAGGTCATTTCAAAAATGTATAACATAGCAACACATCAGAATTGAACAATTGAAAATTTGTATATAAACTTTTGGTACAAAATGGGCCCCGTTTATGTTATTTTTTTGTCAATTTTTACCGATTTTTCCCCATTTTAGAAATAATAATTTTTTTTCTCTTCTTAATTTTAGCATATTTTTCTTAAAATGTACTAAAAAAAATCTAAATGCCACAAAAAAACAAAAAAAAAATCCCCATATCTCCACTTTAAAAAAAAAAAATCCCCATATCTCCACTTTAAAAAAAAAAATTGTCGCGGAGGTAGTCGGATACCTTAAATAGTGTTAGAGCCTAAAAAAGTAAAATAACCTTTGCTAATGCTCATAGTGTTGAAGTTCTTGTCAAATTTTTTTCTTTCTTTTTTTATTATACCTCAAAATAGAGAGTTCAGTCTCTAAGTCTCAGTCCATGCGATTCTAATTCAAATAAAAAATAGGGAATCTGTTATCACACATTTTGAAAAATGGAATTAATTTCAATTAAAAAATTTATTGGTGCTATTGACCAGTTTTCTAATTTCAACTCATTAAAAATGTTTATGAGAAAAGTTCCACACTTTACAGAATAGACTGTTTGAGATAAAATAACGTAAAAATCATTTGATAATATTTATAATTAAGCCTAAATTCGTTTGAATTCTAGGAATCATTGTATTTGTGATGAATGAAATTCTTACGAAATTTATTTCAAATTTTTAAAGTATTAACAAATACAAAATGGTCTTAATGCTCGACGAATCTTTGATTTTTCTATGAATATTTAAATAAGCTCTGTTTTTATTTTAAAGTGTTTTTTTTTTCTGAAAAGGATATTTTTTATTCACAGATGATACCATTATAGAAAAACTTGATTTTCGAACAATTTAATTAATTAAATGTATTGGAATCACAAAATATTGAACAGGATCTTTAAAATTAAATATCAAAATAAGCGCCAATCATTAAAATAAATTTTCAGTTATTTCTTCCAAGCTCTTTATCTATTTAATATGTCACTTTTAACGGTTTTTTTGTAAGAAATTATTTCAGTACAAGTTCTTAATATATGTGATAAAGTATTGTTTTTACAATTTATCTTTATTATATTTTTGTAGGTGCCATTTAGCTCAGTTTTAAAATTAGGGAGACAAGTACTTATTAACCAATTTCTAAGCATACCATTTTATATGGTAGGATACCATTTAATGGTTCTCAGAGGATATGATACAAAGAAATCTCTTCCCTCTTTTCAGAGAGCTTTCTTTGAGCTTCTATTTTGTGTCCTTGTGGAAGAAATTGGATTTTATTATTCACACAGGTTAGTAAGAAATTCACTGTTACTTCTCAGAATTTGGTACCTATTGTCCACAATAGATCATCGACAAATTGGTACTTACATATTAGCGTCACCGCAGCCAAATTGGCGCTACGCGAATCGCGCCATTTTCTACTAAGATTTGACATAGGTATTTTTTCATGTAAAACAGAATTTTTGTTGTTTTGATATCAAGATACGATATCGGTGGTGCCAATTTTGCTGTGGTGACGCTAATACGCAAGTATGGACAAATTTTATTTCTAACTTACTGTAAGTGTTACGATTGTGCAATTTTTATTTTCGAGTATTTTTCTTCCCTGGGATATTTTTCTTAAAAGGGAAGTGAATTTCTTTTTTCATCAAATCTCATATTGTAAGAACTAAACGATTTTTTCTTCTTTTTTTTTTAATTTGAAAAATTATAATGGATTTGAATATTCTTAGTTAACTTGTCAAAATAGATAATTATTTTTTTTCTTTTTTGCATCCAAGGTTTAAAAAAATTTTTTTTTTCGATAATCACATATCAATTTCAGATAGAGGTGTTATTTGAATATTTAATAAACCATGCAGCAAAAAATGATAAATAGTCTTATAAAAAGCACTTTAAACAGTGAATTGCTTTTGAGCTCTTTTAACAGTTCTTAAAAATATTTAAGGAAATCAGAATTCGAATTTCAACTAATTGTTTTCGGTAAGAAATGATCATAAAACTTATGCCTAATTATTAAATTATAAATACTCTGAACAATCAGAAACGCTGGTAAGCCTGTTTTATATCGATCCCAATTTAACGAAACCCCTATTTAACGAATTTCACGATCTAACGAACTTCTCTCTTTCCCCGATTAAAAGGAAGGCGAAACCTACCTATTCAACGAATAATAAACCCCGAATTAACAAATTACTTCCCCAGCTGAAAAAAAAATTTTTATTAGTTTGTATTAAATTTTTTTTTCAAACGACATACTCTTTATGTGCGGAACAGGAAAAGACTTCTTGTAAGCAGCAAATTTCCACGGAAAAGGGTGAAGACTATTATTAGACTTTACAGGTACAGATGAGTGTAACCTATAGCGTGAGTCTTGAGTAGGACAGGAAACTCCTTTCTTATCTCATCCCAATCCGCAACGCTGGGGATATTTTAAGATTTTACAATTGTGATATATTTGATGGTTGACTGCCTATCTGTGCAACTGAAGTTGAGGAAATTGTTGATTTGTCGGAGCCAATGTATAGCGATTCTAATGCAAAAATCAAAAATGAAACTCCTATCAAAACTGTTACATTTTCTTATGTTTTACATTGTTTGTGAAAACATACCTCTTTTATGCAACAGGATGTAAATGATGTAGTATTTTCTTCTATGCTAATCTTTTTGATTCCTGACTCGAAAAAGAACTCTTTCCATTCAGG
Source organism: Trichonephila clavata (assembly GCA_019973975.1). NCBI lineage: Eukaryota > Metazoa > Arthropoda > Arachnida > Araneae > Nephilidae > Trichonephila > Trichonephila clavata. The sequence continues at coordinate 12,401 of BMAO01034395.1, read as the reverse complement.
AATCAAAAAGATTTTCAAACATCTATTAGTCAGTGTTTTAAAATTTTCAATTAACTGGAGCATAATGATTTCCAACTAGTATTTAGAGCTCTATAATAAAAAGTATATAATTTCTTTCTATGGATATTTTTTGTGTGGTTGCTTGTAGATTTTCCAAGAAGTAAATTGAAAAAAAATTGTATTTTGTTTGGACCCCGCTGCAACGAATAACCCCGAATTAACGAACAAAAAGTTCGATCCCGAGGAATTCGTTAAATCGGAGTTCGGCCCGTGCCATCCCTTAGTGTGAGGGGTTCGGAAGGAAGATTAGCCATAGTCAATACAAAGCATATTTATAAACAATTCTCAATTACGACACAAACTCAACAGCCCAAACTAAGAAATGCACCAATATATATATATATATAGGAAGCAATCGCGGGGTAGACGAGATACTAGGAAAATTAACAATAAATTGGATCACTTGCGTCTAAGCAATACACCTTCTAATTCAATTTATTCGAATCCAAATTTAACGCTTAACTGATCAAATCGTCAATCTTAATATTAATAAAATAAGTAACGAAGTTCTCTTGCCTAGCTTCACGCTAATCAATCACTGCTATCCGTTAGCAGTTTATCCTCTCTCTTTTCTAACTTTAAAGTTTAATCTTTATTACAAGTCTTAATTTACATAATCACATCTTCTTCGGAGGAAAGTTTTCAATACAATACATTTTAAAGACCCATTTTCCCCCCAAGAGGACCATTTGTAGAAAAAACGCGAATAGACCCGTTACAAACTGTATAATATAGCCGTGGCTGACTTTTGCTAAAGGCTTTATAAGATGATTTCTGTTTTTAATTTTTCTTAGGGTGTTGCATTTCCCCTTTTTTTACAAACACATCCATAAGATCCATCACGAGTGGAAATCTCCTATAGCTCTTGCAGCAGCCTATTGCCACCCTATTGAGCACTACTTCTCCAACCTAATTCCTGCATACCTGGGACCTTTTCTGCTCGGGAGTCACATTTTCACGTGCTGGATATGGTACTCCATTATAACATTCTCCACTCTGATAAATCATTCGGGCTTCCATTTTCCATTCTTCCCGCCACCGGAACGTCACGATTTCCATCACTTGAAGTAAGCTTTTTGATTTGCTATAAAATTACTATTTATTCATTGATTTCTATCAGATTTTAGTAATAATTAAACAGTGGTATATTATTACTATTAGTAGTAAGCAAAACAATGATAATTTAATAGTAAGATTAATTTATTGTCTTAAGCGACTTTTGTTAGCGACTTTAAATCAGCAGTATATTGCTGTTTTAATTTCACTGATCTTTTTAAAAGAATAAGTCGCTGGTGTTTTTTGTCTGTTAAAATATTACCGAAGGTTATAAACAATATGCCTAGAGTATCATTCAGGCTAGGTAATATAACTCAACCTTCAAAAAAATGGGTGTGTGTATTTTTATTTACAGTATTGTTTCTTAACGGGGACGGTATCACTCCACGGGGGGGGGGGCGATGTTTGGATGCTGAAGGGCGTTGGGCATGTTTTGGGTGGTAGGGCTTTGGTGGAGCCCTTCCCCAGAAAAAACTTTTGTTGAGAAATATCAAGAATAAAATAAACCTGGGCTGATTTCTAGGAAACAAATTGAAAAAGGTTTAAAGAGCTTGAGAGTAGGATTATGGAATATATATATTCTCGATCCTTAGAAAGAATTGCAAATGCTAATACAGCAGATGTATAATTATTGGATGGATTAATGGGAAGGCAACGTTGTCAGAATGGACGAAGGTGGCATCACTAAAAAGTCTTCGTTGCCCAAAACCAACTGGCACTCGAAGAAAAGGCAAGTCAAATCTAAGAGGAATTGATGGCCTAGAAAAAGATCTGGCTTTGAGAACTAAAAATTGGAGAACACTAACAGGAAAAAGGCCAATGCCCACCCTGGGCTGTCAAGTCACTGAGGAAGGAAGGGGCTATGAGCATGCTTGGGTATTTGAACTTAATCTTATAAAACTCTCTAAAAATTTATTAAATCGATTATTTTATCCGCTTCTTTACCTTGTATACAAGCAATAAAACGGATTTATCCGACGGCTTCCGTCACGCAATTCTAACAATTTTGGTTGTAACGAGTTCAACAAATTTCCAATCTTGTCGTGTCTGCATTTAAGAGTGAAATCCTCTTCAATGAAACACAAGTTTACTGCCAACATCTTGAATCTTTGCAGTTGATTTTCTGAGTGTATTGAAGATTTTCGTCTTTGGAAATCCCTCAGTGAGTCCTGCAGTCTTTTATAAATACTGAGACAGAAGAGGCTCATATATAGAAGGAATTGTTCGAACTTTCAACTATGGAACTTTGAAGGCAAGCTTCCAGAATGGGAATCGTATCATTGAATTTTGGCTTCAAAGTAACATCAGTAGCCTGTATTTAGGACTGTGAATTATCCTCAAAAAATTTTGAGTTGCCTTCCCTTCCTTCAACTTTGGCGAGTGAGGATTCGGTTCTGTGATTGATCTACTTACGAAAAGAAGTCAACTTCAAATCATGAAAAGAGGAGTTTTGCGCCATTTCTCTTAAAATGTTGAACTTCAGTTCAGAGACTGGCTCTGAGCCACCGAGCACAACCACCTAATTGGTATGCTTAATTGTTTCATTGCTATTACTCTTTTAGATTTTTTTAAACATTCTTTTTCATTTATCTTATTAACCACAAGGAATTCTCAAACATAAACGAAAAATAATTTGTTTACATGTTATTTTAATTTTAACAAAAGGAATGCAAAAATATCGAATTAAATAAAAACAAAAATAATATGTAAATTTACTGAAAAAAATACTTAACATTTTTCCTTTTATAATCCGGTAACCTACCCCTCCATTTTCCATTACCTACCCTAAATTACAAGATTTTCAAAAAAGGAATGGGGTAAGGGTTCCTTGTGGGTGGCAGTCTTAAAAATGTTGAGAATCGCTACTTTACAGCAACAGAAGAGAGGTCGAAGAAAAAAAAAATATTTTTTGCACTTGTAGTGTGTCCACATTATCTTTTGTTCTAAGTTAAAAGTCACATATTGCTGTTCGTTGTAAGAAAATGCTCTAGAGGGGTTATATATTATCATTACATCACCACGACTTTCATCATCAGTGTTTTGAAATATACAGAATGTAAATAAATTACAGTTTAAAAAGACTAAGAAAACACCCCTTATAGTTAATCGAACTAAGTTGTAATTTAATCTTTCAGTTGCCAAATCTAGAATTAGTCGGCAGATCCGAGATGGGATCTGGAATTAGTCGCTAGATGCAGGATGGGATCTGAAAATAGGAAATCGTTTATCCTGATCCTGATGAGGATAAACGAAGGAACAAAATTATTAAATTATTGTATTGTCATCGGTCCTGGACAAGTGAGCAAAATTTCGAATAATCTGACCTTTTAAAGTGGGTAAAAATAGAATTCAAAGATTCTGTTACTTACAAGTGAAGCTTATAAAAAGGTGTTAAAAGCATGAGTAATTCTGAAACGTGATTATTTACATTTCGTCTCAATAACTTTTTTTTAAATGAAAACTTCTTATTTATTTATTTCAGATTCAACCAAAGCTTCGGTGCTTTAGGATTTCTGGATTACTTGCACGGAACAGACGTGGAATTTAAAAAGAGTGAATCATACCGAAGAAATTGTTGGTCATTTAGTCTGGTTCCAGTGAAGGATTTATACCCATCTGATCCGAAAAATAATTAACTGCAATTTGTCAAAGTTAAAAATAAATACAAAAACTATGTTTTGTGTTTTTATATTTTATAAGAAATCTGGATATTTACGTATTATACCGTCGAAAAATTTCTTCAAATCAAAAGGCGTCGCCAAATATCGCGATTTGAAACCAGTAGAGAAAAAACCATTCCACGCATATTCCAAAACCATAAAGATGACAGCATTTGGTGATTTTTTTTAAATTAGCAACATCTTTTTATTTGATGAAATCGGGCGACGTTATAACACATATGCACCGAGCAGTGACGTCTTAAGATTTTTTGGGAATCCGGGCCTCTATGCAAAAATGGGCTCCGCCTGCAACTTTTTTAAGTTGACAGCATGCGCTGTCAAACACTCGAGGAAACTGTAATCCGTAACAAATAAATGTGCTTGACTCACAATCTCAGAAATCTTGGCAAAAACCGACTCTACTAACTGCCACCTTTCGATTAAATGAAGAATGGACATAGGCCTAGATCTAGACACTGACGACAGCCATGACATAATAATGTAGTCTTACCACTGTTGCCAGTTGGCATGTAGTTCGATATAATCAGTTTTCAGGAGAATATTTCCAGTAATAACATTTCGGAATTAAATTTAGTTGGTTTATAATTTTATTGAGGCCAAGTCGAGGCTCTCTCTGAGGTCGAGGACCTGGGCCCGACCCAATCAGCTCATACCTTAATGCATCTCTGATACCGAAATCTGCACAGTTGACATGCTTCATCAAAGACAAATTACTAAAAGATGTTTTCATTAAAATGAATTGATTGTTAATATATTTTACTAATTATATACAACTCACCTTGAGACTACAATAAAGCAACGTGACTCTGACATTTGCTATTTCTTCTGGAGGGAATTAATTGCGATTAATGTAGGGTTGATGCATCATACCTTGTGATTGTGATATGGGGAACTATGAATTTTATCGGACAGCCGCAGTGCACTACAACATATTAGTGGCTGGTCATCCACAAAAGTTGAAACCAGTGTATCTATTCTGTGCAAACTCTGAGGAAGATCTCTCAGACCCACGACATCCACCTCCAATGGATTTCATCCCACTATAACATTCGTGGTAATGAGGTCCCTGATAGACTGGCCAAAGAGGGCAGTGAGAGCGAAACGGCTACTGTCACTTCCCTTATTTATCAAGGAACTGTACTCTAATGAAAGATCCAGATTAAATTTAATATGGCGTATCTCACCTACGCACCAATAGTACATAGGAACATTCTATGGCTCTCTGTTGAAAATGAAATGTGACGTGGCTCCCAGACTACTCTAACTAGACTAACAAGTGTGTTGGGAATGAGATTAAATCCAAAATTTATTTGCCCGTTTTTGGTAACTGTAATTACAAAACATTGTGTCAATAAAAGGATGATGTCTAGAATTCAGTCTAATTCAATGCTTACAAACTAGAATTAAGTGGTCACCTGAAATGTCTTTCCTATGATAGTGTCAGAAAGATCCACCTATCGCTAAGTGAAGGACACCTATCGCTAAGTGAAGTGGCTTGGCGATCAATTTTGGTCACCAAAAGAAATTGACATCCCCAAGCCCCCCCCCATACTACACTTTAACCTTATAACTGTTTTGCGCTGAAGAATCACAATTACGGAGTTCATTGTTCTTTTAAATGACGCAAAAAAAGGTCACTGTAAAATTGCGGAATTTGTGTCTTAGTACCTAATGATGGGAGGGAGGGTGTCAACAGAGATGTTTTTAAAATGAAGATACTTTACAAATTAAAAAATTAGCTATGATTGTTTTGAATAAAAAAGAGCAAGGGCTGTATTATTTTGGAATCTAAACTAAATAGACCATCTTTTGAAGAGAGAACATGACTATAGGGTTGTGTGTTACGTTTTTAATTTTATGGAAAGTCAGAGTTAGGTGATATTTTCTCAAACCCCGAATCAAAAAAACTATGTTAATTTCAACTAAACCATCAAAGGTTTTTGATCGACTTGTGATTGTGATTAATAGCATGGGTATGTAAGATCACGTTAATGAAAAAGTCACAGTAAAATTGTGAAATTTGTGTCGCAGTACCAACAATGTGATAAAAGGTATAAATTTATTACATTTTCAAAAATATTCAAGTCATCCCTTAACCAAGCGCGCGCGCGATTGGGAATTTTTATTTTATTTTCCCCAAATCTGATAAGTACCCCTTCTCTTTTCTTCTTGCCTATTTGACATTTAGTTTTGGGATACCCTGCATAAAATAATTTTTTAATTCTGTTGTTTTATAGGGACTTAGGAGGAATCTTCGTTTCCCTTAATTGAAAACAGAAATAGTAAACCGTGACTTTCATAAAAAAAAATTACCCTTTTTTTTTAATACGAGAAATCAGTTTCAACTTAGCGACGATCTCAATCAAACTCTCTGTAATTTTCAATGGTTCACCCCCAATTACTTTAACATTTATTTTATAAGCGAACGCTCAATTACAAAATTGTCTCAAAAAATCCTCTTTCTGTTCCTGAAATCCATAAATATTCTCTAATTCGAACATTTTTTTTTTATTTCCCTTCTTGCAGGTAATTCGTAAGACTAAAACTCAAGATGAGTGGGTGCAAAATTAACACATTTCTATCAGTTAAAGGCACTGAAAAATTTTCATTTCCTATTCTTTTTAAAATTAAATCTCCAGTGAAGTTGTCTTTTCAAACTGTATTCCACGAAACCATGGGGTTCAAAATAAAATCAAAAAGAACATAATCAATGTGTGTGCAAAATGGATTCACGTTTCCTAGGGATTGTATTAAAATTCCATTTCAATATTTCAACAAAAATCAGGATTTATTACTCCTAGAACAAAAACGGGAGAGTGAACTATCAACAGATTCCATGTTAAAATGTAGATAAGAATGAGAAGATCTTGATTTTTGGTTAAAAATTTACCAGGGATACCCTCAGATTTCTTCAAAGGTTGTAATAGTCTTGTTGTCCTTGATTACAACATATTTGGCCGAAAAGTGTCTTTCAACAAATATATTTTTTTTTAACATTTATAAACCCCGTGCACCACCGAACGTACAACACGGGGGTAAACAACACAGACAGAAGAAAGGATTACAACACAAACATCCATGCCTTCTCCGGGATTCGAACCCAGTCCCTTTCAACAAATATTGGGACTAAAACAAAATACAGAAATAAATTGGATGCTGAACATGAAATATGTTTACAAATAACGACAAAAGAGTCCGACATTAAACTTTTGTCCAAAGCAAAATAAGCTCATTGCAGTCCTTAAAACTGAAAATTACACTCATGTCCACAAATTAAGGATAATGAAGTTCAGGCAAAGAAAGAGACAGAAGCAAAACAAATTTGACTTATTTGAAAAGTCTATTTATTAAACAAAAGGTAAAGAGCAAAAAAGATGCTATAAGTTTGACATAATTAATAAAAATTGCGATTTTTACTCCCTGGAGCAAATTTCAAAAAGAACCTATTTACAAAAAACAGTATAATATGGTTAGTATGATGGTTAATACAGAGTATGTCTCCCGGACGATGCAATACAGGCCTTACAACGCCTACGCATGCTGAGTATCAAATTATCAATCTGATCTTGGGGAATATTACACCACTCATCAAGCAATGCCCTCCGAAGTTCCAGTAGACAGGTGGGAGGGGGTTGACGGGCTGCAATTCGTCGGCCAAGCATATCCCACACATGCTCTATTGGATTCAAGTCCGGTGAGTATGCTGGCCAATCCATACGGGTGACATCCTCCGATTGAAGGCATTCGTCTACAATGTTTGCACGGTGAGGACGGGCGTTGTCATCCATAAACAGAAATTCAGCACCCATGGCGCCCCGAAACAAACGTACATGTTGTTCCAGAATGACATCCCGATAGATGTGGCCTGTCATCGTTACACTCTGAACATGCAGGTCAGTTCTGGAACCAAGAATAATTCCTCCCCAAACGAGCCATCCTGCACCACCGTAACGGTGTCGTTTAATGGTGTTCTTTTGGTGGTAACGGGTACCTGATACTCTCCATATGAAAGTCCAGAGAGAATCAGACTGCAAACTAAACCTGGACTCGTCGGAAAACATTACACAAGACCACTGTTGCGGTGTCCACAGTGCATGCTCTCTACTCCAGGTTAATCGCAGGCGAGAGTGAGTTGCGGTAAGGGGAACACATCTGACAGGCCTACGAGCATATAGATCAATGTGCCCTAAGCGTCTGTTCACGGTCTGCCTTGAAACTGTCCTACCGGTAGCCGAAGAGAGCTGACGAGACAGACCTGATGCTGTGCTCCGTCTGTTTCTTTTGTCAGTAACTGCCAAATACCGGTCCTCATTCGGCGTTGTAACTCAGAGGCGACCTGTGCTGTAACATCTACTCACATTACCATCATCTTGGAATCGTTGCCAAAGCCTGGAGATGACACTCTGGGCAATTCCAAGTTCCTCAGATACTTCTAGCTGTGTACGTCCACATTCCAGTCGTCCGATAATTCTACCATGTAAAAAATCCTCCAAATGCTTCCTTTGTTCCATAACTATGCGGTTATTGCACTGAAAGGCTTTTAAAGCGCTTGTGAACAATTTTACTTCTTTGTCACCATTCCTTATATACCCCTCTCTTACACTCTCGTCATTGTGACGTACTATCCACGCCATCCGGTGGTTTCCTGTAATTTGCATTTTCTTCTTCAAGATGTGTGTGATAATTCTACAGGTGAAATTTTTATTTTAGAGTTCAATTTCTGTGTGATTCTGAATTATTCTTAATTTATGGACATGAGTGTATATGTATGCAATATAAATTTATTTTTAAACATTTTTTTAACTTTTATTATAATACAAAAAAGAACTTTAAAAATGATTTTTCTATAAGTACTGCCAACTGAATTGGAAATATTCTATTGTTTTTGGTTCAAGGCTCCACGAAATAATTTTGTACTCATTTGTACAATGTTTTGCGAAACTAAATAGTTTTCTAATGGAAAAAATGTACCTTTTTTCATTTATTTGTAGTAGAAAAACACATATAATGAAAAAGAGGAAATAACTTGTTGGTATACCAACAGATTTGACGTTTAAGCAACAGTCCCTAAATTTTAGGTTGCAATTTTATATGTTAGAAGGTTTCTTTCACATCTATAATCACTTAAATGTCATTTAGGTGAAAAATATTTATCCATGTATGTGGAAACAAAAACAAACAATACAGATAAATTAAACGATTAACATAAAATGAGGTTGCTGATAATTTCGATAGAAAATGGAAAAATAAAAAGTATAAAAAAGGGAAGCGCATATCCCAGTTACTAATTATAGTGTATGTGTAGGTAATATCAGAGTACAAATTAATATTGTTAATAAGTAAATTTTTTTAACATTGTATAAAAAAATTTTTAATAACAAATAGGATATCTTTCTTCAATTGTCTCCACATAAAGTACCTATGAAATGTTGATTTATTTTAAAGATTATTTTAAGACTAGCTTTCATGGCCCGGCGTTGCACGGGCTTATACCGAGGGCATAACTTAATCCCCATGTTAATTTCCTCCTTTTATTCTAACGCCAACACTTTTGTGGGGTTTGACGCGTACGATGTGACTGCATGACCCGTGAGTGCGTGTCATGGCTTTGTTGCTTAACATTTTCCCTTCTCTTCACAAAAATTCTCGATCCTAGTACCACTGAAGACCCACCTTGTAGGGGAGGGATGCACGTAAAATAAATCGAGAGCTCAAACGTCCTCCCGTTGGTGTGGTGTGGTAGTTAGGAGAGGGGGGTGCCAGCTCAGGTATCGTCCGCGTCACTTGACCATGGTTCAAAATTACGCGGACCGTCCCTAAAAGGCCTCGTGTTGCTGAACAGTGGGACGTTAATATTCACTCAACTTCACAAATTCAGCACTTCCAATATAATTTTCCGAAATTACTTTGATTTCTTTGTTTCTTTCCTCTCCGCTTAGCCCGGCGTTGCACGGGCATTTACCGAGTGAATAACTTCACCCTCATGGAAATTTCATGTTTCCCTCAGGCCGATAGCACTTGTGTGTGCGTGCGTGCGATGTGAGTGATTTCTTTAACAATCTCATAAAAACTCCCTTTTTCGAAATTTGTTCTTGCGTTGGTGTGGTGTGTTAATTATTAAAGGTGGGTGAAAGCTCATGTGTCGTCCTCGTCACTTGAGCATGGTTGAAAATTTCGAGGTCCGTCACCAAAAACCCTCGAATAGGTAAACAGTGCGAATTTAAAAATCACCCACTCACTCTCCAATTCTTTCGTTTTACCGAGTGAATAACTTCATCCCCATGGAAATTACGTGTTTCCCTCAGGCCGATAGCACTTGTGTGTGTGTGTGTGTATGCGCGCGATGTGAGTGATTTCTTTAACTATGTCATTAACCCGGAAACGAAACTGTAGCATTTTTAAAAATAGTTGTATGCTGAAAAAAGAACAGAAAATATAAATTTTTCAAATTACAAAATTTCACTACTATTTTAATTCTTGAAGTAAAATTGTGAGAATTTTTTGAAATATTCGACACGGGGGGAAAAAGTTTCATGCAATTACGCATTATTTTAAAGTAAACTATAAGTTTTATGAAAGAGAACAAAAATTTCAATACTGATAAATATTTTAAATGAATATCAGAAATGCATTGAATGCATTTTAATTTTTAAAAAATTTCACTGAAAAAAACATTCAAAAAGAAAATAATACTATTTGATAAAAACATTTAATTTTTTTAATTTTAATTTTATAGTTTTTCATTCCACTCTGTGTTAATTAAATTATTTAAACACGTATCTGCGAAAAAGGTATATTATAAAAAACTAACTTATTAATTATTTTCTAATAAAATTTATTAAAATTGCTCATTTAGCAATTAATTGTGACATACCATTTGCTTACATAATGGCAGCACTGAAAATGAAGTAAATTTCAGATCAGTGGTGATGCAGCAAGTGAATTCAATCATTGAAGAAGAGAGAATTAATTTACGGGTGGGAAAAATAAGCAGAAATGAACAAAATCGAATTGTTGAAAAAGATAGAAATTACTTTGAATGATTAAAAATCAGAAAAAAACCTTTTTGAAGGCAAAAAAAAAAAAAAAAAAATGAAAAGTACATTAAAATAACAGAGGATCATGTTAAAATAAGTATTTATCAGTAAAATTAATTTACGTGGGAAAAATTAGCAGAACTGAAAAAAAAGAGATCCCCTCGATTCGAACTCGGAGAGACACGATCTGCTTTACGGAGTAAGTGAAGCGAAGCTCTATCGGACTGTGCTACCGGGACCCGTAGCGAAAAATGAAATTAGGCAACAATAATGAATGGGAGGACGAAAAAGTAATTTTTTCACTCGCAATTTTTTTTTTACTCGGCAAAGTTACTGATTTCCCCCCGTTAAAGGCAGAATTTTTTTAGTGTAACCCTTGAGTTAGATGCGGTCGAAGGCGAAAAAGGTCAAAACTCTTTGTCGCAAAGCTAATTTTCGACGCCAATGTTTGGCTAAGTGTAAAATCGCGTATTTTAAATTATTTTAAAAATCATTACCTTCATTTTAAGGGCATAATTTTTACGTTAATGCTCTCAAACATCACCAACTATTTGCAAAAATAACGTACTCTGAAATAAAAAATGTACAAATTACTAATTTTTAATTTATTTCTCAGAAAAACATAAGTTTACGAAAATTACAATTTTTTTTTTACAATCCGTAATTTTGAAGCAATTTTTTCAATCTTCGTATATGTTACGGATAATATTACTGTACACACGGAAAAAAGGTTTTGTGAGATTATCTTCATAAATGACGAAGTTATTCAATGTGAAGTAAAAATTAAGACTACTTTTTAAAAATTCTTTAAAAAAAAAGTTTTCGGAATTTTATTTTTTAAATGAATGGATCTCAAAGAGAAAGGCTTGAAGTTAATTAATGTAGAATATCGATTTAATGCCACGAAAAGTAATTCATACCCAACGATTTAGAAATAATTTTCATAAAAACGCATCCGTTTTAACACTATTTTAAAAAATTCGAAAAAAATGGAAAATATCGTTATTTTACAAAAACAATTATACCGTGTCGTGGCGAAATAAATGATCTTTCCGATTCTGTAATTATTTTTTGTCTAATTTTGACACCGAAAATTAGATGACAATTTTAATATGGTGGAAAACGTAAGATTACCGCTTGGCCGAAACGGAAGGGAAGTTCCGCCAAGTAAACAACCGGCAGGAGTAAAACAATTAGGCGTTTTAAGGTTTTTAATTAATATCTTTTTAACTAATTACAATATCGGAATATAAATGGGCAGTACGGCTTCCCCGGAAAATTCCCGATCTTTTGGTACCTTCCGCGACTTTCTGCGTCGTACGGTACGTGAGAAGATAGACGCACATACATACATAGATAGATAGATACGTTTGTTTACCTTCGAATTTTAATAGTGTAAGACTAGCTTTCATGGCCCGGCGTTGCACGGGCTTATACCGAGGGTATAACTTAATCCTCATGTTAATTTCCTCCTTTTATTCTAACGCCAACACTTTTGTGGGTTTGACGCGTACAATGTGTGTGCATGACCCGTGAGTGGAAGTGATGGCTTTGTTGCTTAACATTT
>BMAO01034394.1:0-24297 GCA_019973975.1 Trichonephila clavata | reverse complement strand
TTGTTTGTATGAATATCCCTTAAAAATTTCATAGAAAACATATACTATATACATAAACATATACGTGCGTCAAAGCCGACACACGCAGTTTTTTTTATATTCTTAAGGATGTTCTAAACAACTTTACAGATCGATTTTACAATAAACTTAATTCATTTTTGAGAAAAAAAGTAAAATTTTGATATGCGTGCTAAAATTTAACAAAAAAGCCAATATCTCCTACATTAAAATTTTTTTAAAAAAAAAGTGTTCAGTTTAGTGCAAAATGGATCCGTTATTTTCTTACATGTTTTATATATAACACACAGAAAAAATGGAAGTGAGAGATTGGTAAATAATTGTAAAAGAAGTAGCATTTTGAATGCACTAATGTGTCAAAAAAACACTAGCTGTGAAAAACCACTTTAAGATATCAGTTATATATTTTTCTATAAAATAAAGCATTTTCGTATTTTTTCAACCCATATATTTTTATAAATGATCAATTTTAAGAGAGTATGAATTGCACAAGAACATTCAAGAAAAGTGTTAAAAATTTTTTTTTCTGTCTCATGACAGAAATTTTAATTTTTTTTTCTTCACTTAATATGGAAGTATAATATTTGTATGAAAAAATATGATATATAATTAACGTTTTTAAAATAAAGTTTAATCCAAAACTTCTAATTTTCCGACATACCAAAGTGATATCTCAATCGAAAGATAATAATGCAAAGAATATATTAAATAAAAAACGATAGTTCGGTCATTTTGGAGGTACCAAGTCATCTTAAATGGTGAAAAACTACAAATATATAATCAGATGCTATGTTTAATTTATATTAGAGATGTGAATTACGGATCGTTTTTGCAATCATATAATTACGCGGTAAATCCCTAACATTATATACTTAGTTTGAAAATATGCTTAAACATCCAACAGATAACAAAAGTGTATATAACTCAAAATTCATCAAATTTCTCTTACACAAATGGTTTTAGATTTTCATCTATAATAATCCTTAATCAATAGTTTTCAACAATTGTTTGCAATCTTCTAAAAACTATTTCAAAATCTCTTCAATATTTTATTCAAACAATTTCAAGTTGTTTTGTAGTAAAAATGTATTTAAATAAAAAAAAGTATCTAGAATGTTTATCTGTTGAAATGTGGAATATTTTCTCTAATTTTACAGAATTAAATCGAACTTATCCATGACAGATTTTCTTCACGCAATTAGTGAAGTCATGTTAGATTTAGCATTCTTCACACACATTTACGTTGGCACAGAACACAGAAATTGAGTAATCAGTACAAGTTAATTAAAATGACTCGAACTTAATGAAAACAAAGTGTGAATTCGAATTGAATTTTGAGAAATTGACTTTAATTCAGTTGCTTAAAGTGACTGATAAATTTTCTTGAGTACACTAGTTATACTACACTCATGTCCATAAATTAAGGATAATACAGAATCACACAGAAATTGAACTGTAAAATAGAAATTTCACCCGTAGAATTATCACACACATCTTGAAGAAGAATATGCAAATTACAGGAAACCACCAGATGGCACGGATAGTACGTAACAATGACGAGAGTGTAAGAGAGGGGTATATAAGGAATCGTGGCAAAGAAGTAAAATTGTTCACAAGCGCTTTAAAAGCCTTTCAGTGCAATAACCGCATAGTTATGGCGCAAAGGAAGCATTTGGATGATTTTTTTACGTGGTAGAATTATCGAACGACTGGAATGTGGACGTACGCAGCTAAAAATATCTGAGGAACTTGGAATCGCCCAGAGTGTCATCTCCAGGCTTTAGAAATGTTTCCAAGATGATGGTAATGTGAGTAGATGTTACAGCACAGGTCGCCCCAGAGTTACAACGCCGAATGAGGACCGGTATTTGGCAGTTACTGCCAAAAGAAACAGACGGAGCACAGCATCAGACCTATCTCGTCAGCTCTCTTCAGCTACCGGTACGACAGTTTCAAAGCAGAACGTGTACAGACGCTTAGGGCACATTGGTCTATATGCTCGTAGGCCTGTCAGATGTGTTCCCCTTACCACAACTCACTTTCACCTGCGATTAACCTAGAGTAGATAGCATGCATTGTGGACACCGCAACAGTGGTCTTGTGTGATGTTTTCCTACGAGTCCAGGTTTAGTTTGCAGTCTGATTCTCGCCGGAGAGCGCCAGGTACCCGTTACCACCAAGAGAACACCATTAAACGACACCGTTACGGTGGTGCAGGATGGTTCGTTTGGAGAGGAATTATTCTTGGTTCCAGAACTGACCTGCATGTTCAGAGTGTAACGATGACAGGCCACCTCTATCGGATGTTATTCTGGAACAACATGTACGTTTGTTTCGGGGCACCATGGGGGCTGAATTTCTGTTTATGGATGACAACGCCCATCCTCACTGTGCAAATATTGTAGACGAATGCCTTCAATCGGAGGATATCACCCGTATGGATTGGCCAGCATACTCACCGGACTTGAATCCAATAGAGCATGCGTGGGGTATGCTTGGCCGACGAATTGCAGCCCGTGAACCCCCTCCCACCTGTCTACTGGAACTTCGGAGGGCATTGCTTGATGAGCGGTGTAATATTCCCCAAGATCAGATTGATAATTTGATACTCAGCATGCGTAGGCGTTGTAAGGCCTGTATTGCATCGTCCGGGAGACATACTCCGTATTAAACATCATACAAACCATGCTATACTGTTTTTTGTAAATGGGTTCTTTTTTGAAATTTGCTCCAGGGAGTAAAAATCGGAATTTTTATTAATTATGTCAAACATATAGCATCTTTTTTGCTCTTTACCTTTTGTTTAATAAATAGACTTTACAATTAAGTCAAATTTGTTTTGCCTCTGTCTCTTTCTTTGCCTGAACTTCATTATCCTTAATTTATGGACATGAATGTATAAATTGGGTATTGAAATATTTAAGTAATGTTTTAATGCTCCTTGACTTTTTACGGATTCATAATTTTTGATATTCAGTCTTTTTTTATTTATATGTCATTGAGCTTAGCTCTGTTTTTTGAAAGTGATTATAAATTTGTGTTAGTTTTTAAACTGTAAACTGAATTTAAGAAACCAATGTATTGCTCTTTTCGGTCCAAAGCAGTTGGATATTAGTCCATATTTTTTTATTTATTGACATAAAAATATGGCAGTGTAATGACATTTATTTCTGGGTTATTTAAAACATTAAGGCAAGAACTTTCATGCTATTTAAAAAAAAAATACATCAAAGAAAATGAACATTTACTGATACTATTGTAAATAGTAAAATCAACCAAAAGTCTTGTTCTAATTATAAAAATTCATTACAAATTAACCATTCAATATAATAAAGTAAATTTTTATCACTAAATAGGTCACTTTTAGTAGTATTGTTGTGCTGTATATGGCTAGAAAGCAGCATCAAAAGTGACTCGAGAAACATTTATAAGAAGTACCTAATTATTTTAGTCGAAATGGCGTCGATTCAAAAGAAAGCCCAATGTTTGTTTTGGTTTCAAGAAATGAAATTATATTTTAATATTCAGTGTACATTTCAAAGTTAATATGGAAGAAAATTTATTGGTGCAAAAACAATAAAGCAATTGTATGAAATGGTTAAGTAAACAGGGAGATGAAGGGATCTTCCTAGAGGTGGCATGTCGAGTGAAGTGAAACTTTTGTTGAACTTAACACTGGATGGGAACGGGAATACCACTTAGACATTCTCCGAGCTATCACGGGGGTACACATTAGCTTGTAAGAAAAAAACCCAATTCTGAAATTATAATAAAAGAAAAGATACTACATGAAGCTAAATTTTCTGAAATAAAAAATATTTACGAAGAGTTTATGTAGAATGTACCAAATTCTATTTTCTTAAAAATATTGAAAAACACTGTTTAAGATTCTCTGAACTACAGATATACAGGAGACTTTCACCATTTATTCATATACCTTAAATATAAAACTCACATATTGTACGTAGAAAATTGATCATTTTCTAAGGAGAAATTTAAAAGATTTTTTTAAAATTTTATAAATTTCCCAGACATAGATTTAAAGATTTATGGTATTTAAACCAAAACGAGCCTCACAATAATGGGCAACGTTCTTTTCACCGCTTTAAATTGAGAGATCTAGCAACCTATACTACCTTTATTTCGAATCTTCTGAGTACTGAATGAATGGTCATCTTAATCCGATTCCCAACCACCATCGTAACTTCTAAGGATTAAAGTGTGTTTTCGTACTGGTCATCTTCCTAAGTAGACAGTGTAGACGATTTCAAAGTAGAGGTAGACAGTAGTGATCCCCATAAACGAAAATGTAGGGGGATCACGATTCCCTTACTTGTTATTTTACCGCTTTCAACAGGAAACATTAAGTCTAAAAGTAGGGTTAGAAAAAACATTTATCTTTCGTAATAAAACTAACAAATCAAAACTATGATTTAAGAAATAAAAAAAGAAACGAGCCTTACAGTAGTCGCATATGATGTGTAACATCTGACATGTTATCGTGGTAAATACGCAATAGTGACTTAAATCTTGAAAAAAATGAATCGGGTATGATTGGAAAAAATTTTCTATCGAATAATTATATCTTTAATGAAAATTTTATTTAATTAACACAAGGAGTGATGCAATTTTTTTTATCAAAAATATTTATTCTTGTTCAATTTGGGGAAGAGCGGAGACAACAGACTTATGATAATTAAAATATGACACATACACTTGTGATTTCAAAGTATTTAAAAACCGTTGAAAAACAGCGTCAATAACAGCACCACTCTTAGTTGTCGAAACATTTCGATTTGTGTTCATTTTGAGCTTGAGTTCATCTTTCAGAAAAGCTATGAGCGGCTTAAAAATTAGAATTATTAGAGAAAATCAAAAGTACCCGTTTACTTAATTAGTTTTTTTTAATCGAGAAAACTTTTTTAATCACAATTAAAAATTTTGTATTGACAGCGACAGGAATTAACTTCAAAGTATGAAAAAGATACGCACTAAAATATTTATTCAAATAATTCCATATTACTTAATCGTATTTTTTTAAGAATGATGATCTTTGTCAGACGCTTATTAGTAAATATAGTTATTAATATAGTTTTACAATATAAATATAACTTCAGATTTCACACACAACTAGCCCTGATACTTTGACAATTGAGCGTAAGAACCGCAAGTTTATTCTGGATGAAGTCTAATAAGTGCGAAGTGGATTTAGAGTCAAGTAAACGAAACCAAGTTTTTGAATTTCAATCTTCTGAAATGCTAAATGTAACAAAATATAAAGCAAAAAGCTGGCGGCTTGATTGCTACTAGAGTTGGATCCCGATAAAAGGGTAGCAAAGAGACACCATAAAGCGCATGTTAAAAATTAAAAAAATATTACAGAAAATCAAAAATACCCGTTTACTTAATCAGTTGATACACACTAAAATATTTATTCAAATTACACACATATAAATATGTCCTGAAATTTCATACACAACGAGCCCTGAGGCTTTGACATTTGAGCAAAGAATCGCTAGTTTATTCTGGATGAAGTCTAAGAAGACTTGCTGGTATGTGCGGAAGGCTGGCGGCTTAATTGCTACTAAAGTTGAACCCCGAGACGAGGGTAGCGAAGAGACACTAGCAAGCGCGCTGATTGGCCAAATCAAACAGCGCGCACTTCCCCGACTTCCTGTTACGCATTTCCGTCCCTTTTCATGAAATCACTCCAGCAACCGAGAACAAAGATGTTACACATCAAAAATCTGGATTTTACCATGCAATGAAAGTAATTTTGTTAAGTTTAAAAGCATGTTTCGAAATTGCATTTAATTAATGTCTTTCTAAGTCACAAAAATTAAAAGAATATAAAATGCTATACATAATTCACTACCTGATTTAATGTTCTTTATAATCCCTTGAATCAGAATATCTGAATAATATGTAAAGCCTGTTTAATTTTTAAAACACAAGCACACACACGTGCGTGTGTGCATGGAAGATTTAGATTTTGCACAAATAATATCTTACGAATGAAGAAAAAATATTATGCTAAAAGCTGCTTGAGTTTGAATTCACAAATAAATTTTAAAAAGCAAACATTTTCTTTCATAAAAAGTATATTTATGAAAATTTAAAATTTCTCTTCAAAAGGAAAAATTAAAGAAAATGAAGGATATGTTTATAACTCTCTAGCAAATTCTTTCAGTTTAAATACTGATTTATTTTTCTATATGTTGCTCATAAGGTATCCGTTTAAGGTATCCGACTACGTTTGGAACCATGAGTCTGAAAATGCACATATATAAATACATGTTTTGATATTTAGTGTCACCTGAATTAACGTAAGCATATAAAATTACTTTAAGAATCTTACCGCAATAAAAAAAAATATTTAAATGCAATTGTTTTGGCAACAAAAAAAAATGAATGAAAGCATATTTTTAAAACATTTTGCTTTTATGGAAAAAGTTTCTATATTAGTAATTATTTTGCGTATGTATAGCTAAGACCTTTCTGCAGTGACTGAACAAGGAATTTTGAAAAATTCACATTATTTTCAGAATTACGATCAATTGAAGCCTGATCAATAACCGATGTTTTTTGTTAAAAGTTCTCTATTCTGATGTATTAAACTGTCAATAAAAATCCACTTCTAAATAATGTATTTCAAAAATCCTAGTTCAGACACCGTAGAGAAATCTTAGCTATATATAGGCAAAATATTAATATTATAGAAGCATTTTCCATAAAATGAGAACCTTTCAAAATATCTCATTGTTTCTTCATTTCTTACCAAAAAATGCATCTGAACAATATATATATATATATATAGTGTCATAAAATGAAAAAAAATACACAGTGTAATAAAAATATATAATGCTAATTTTTTCAAAAAAATATTATTTCAAGCACTTGAAGTACTAAAAATATCGTATTTCATAAATTGATTAATGTTCAAATATAACGATGCACATTTTAACTACACTGCATGTAATTGTAATATTACGTACATTCTCGAAAGTTTAATGCAGAAAATTATTTACTCATGTATTAATTTTTCGTAAAAAATATTAAAATGTTGCAATTATTACATTGAAGATCCGTGTTTCTTTTAATTAAATTATAGCACATTTAAAAATAAATAAATTTTAGCGAATAAAATTTTAAAAAATAAATTTATTTACTATTGCTGCTATTATTTTTTTTAAATACTTTTACTTGTACTTTGCAGAAAAAAATTATCTCAAAAGAAGTATCTAATCCTTTTAACACATTTTTTAAAAAAATCGCTTTCCTCGTTTTGAAGCAGTTTTACACTACCAAACTTATTTTTACACATTGATGAGTGAGAGTGAAGAATATAACGTCGCACTATTAGCAACACGAGGCTTTTGCGACGGTCCGCGTAATTTGAACCACGGTCAATGACGCGACGACACCTGAGCTGCACCCCCCTCCTAACTACACACCACACCAACGGAGACGTTGAGCTCTCGACAGATTTAACGTGCATCGCTCCCCTACACGCGGATCTTTAGTGTACTAGGATCGAACCCATGACATGCTAGCCATGATCCGATCCTAGACCACTCGCCACCGCGCCTTTACACATTGGAGTTTGAAGAAAACTTGCTTCTTTGATTGCATTCCTAAAGTTCTTAAAAACTCAGTATTATTAAATCAATTTACTTATAATAAGAGAATAATGCTATGAAAATCTTAATGGGCTTTCAGAAATGAAAAACTTTAAAAATAATTATAAGAACTTATATTAACACGATTTAAAAAGAACAGATATTCCAGTTTGTCCGATAAAAAATGTACAATTTAGGACAAATATTTTACAATTTCTTAAGTTTTTATAAGGATTTTCTGATAAAAAAAATTTTTAGAAGCGACAAGTCTTTAATCTATTGCATATGCATGTGAAACTGACAACCAGTAAATATCCACTGGTAAGCACTTCTCCTATTTAGGATTTTTTATTTAAGGTTCATTTATAGTTCTTTTGTATAAATTCAGAATAAATTTAAAGTGTACATTGTACACTTTTTTAACTCTAATGTTTTTCGATTCAATATGCAACTTAAAAAAGAAACTTCATTCGGACAATTTGTTATTATTTTTTAGTGCAAAGCATTTTTTGAATATACAACAACTAAAATTAGTTGATAAATTGAATTTAATTAAAAAATATAAAAACACTTTGCTTTAACATTAAGACAAAAATAATTTCCATTATTCTGGTACATTTTTATTTTGAAACACTCCTTTATTCTAGATTTAATTTTTATAACTTTATTTTTTAACTATTTACTAACTCTTTATCTATTTTTCTATTCTTCTATCAAAAGTGTAAATACCAATATACATTTACATGTTTTTATTCTTCAATAACAACACAGATAAATCAGTTTAAAAATGAATACGACAAATATGCAGGAACGTATAGAAATCTGGATTAAATAAGAAAAGTATTTTTAATGAAAACGATATACGGTATTTACTCGAATCTAAGCTGGATTTGTTTTCCATTGATAGTGCTACTGAAAATGTAAGGAAAAAAAATCGTTGAATTCACGTATGTATTTAAAAGTTCATAATTCATTTCTTGCTAGTTTAGGTTTTAAATTTATTATAATTTCGTAAAAAATTGGATATCAATAAACCATTTTACACTATTTTTACTTTTTCGCAAAAACCTGTTGAGAATTATAGCCGCGGCTTAGAAGCGATAGCGGCTTAGATTCGAGTAAATACGGTGCTTAAAAAAGCTAGACTTCGATTTTTTAAATGTTGAAGCTAAGTCCTTATCTGAAACAATTTTTTTGCTAAATAGCAACCAATAAATACTTTGTGTATCGGGGTCTCACGCATTTTCTTGGAGACTTTTCTTTTAGGGTATTTTATGACATTATTTGACTTGAGGACCTCACATTACAAAGAAATAATCTTACATGTAAAAAAAAAGGTTCCATCTTACATAGATATGAAGCGAGAGGAATTGAGAGGACGATTCAGAGTATATGATCAAGTACTGGCAGTTGGTAGTAGAATGAAAATCGTCTAATTGTTTACATCAAATAATTATAATTGCTTAGCAGAGATGTACAGTAGGATTCACCAGAATACAGCAGCTACCACTAAGATCTTTCTTCCAAGATAAGTGCAATTTTCTTATCATTTGGTTAGGGTTCAATGCATATAAACCGCTGTCTCTCTTTCTCTTGTTGTACATACATGTGTGTATTCTGTAATGTACAAATGGAGAAGATACACTGAAAAGTCAAAAGTAAAGGGCTTCTTATAGCTTCTGTGCCTTCTTTGGCCCAGAAAATAGCAGCAAAACATAGAAACATGCTCTAATGAAACTCATACCTTTCTTCAAAGCTCATTGAAAGCGCACTTAAAAATGCAACTCTAGGAGTTTAAAACGGCATCCTGTTCTCCAATTTTATAGCTCTTATTTGTGATGCTACATGCACTATAAAAGCGTGTATGCTGAGGTGAAAATCCCTTACATACCCCCATCACATTACACGCACGGTCAAAATTTCAAGATAATACTTTCTCTCTCAGGGGGAATTTTGGAGGGTCACCAGTTAACGTACACACACACACACACACACAACACACACACACCACACACACACCACACACACACAACACATATATATATATATATATATATATATATATTTTGTTTATTATCTTTTTTAATTATTTACTGTATATATATATATAGAGAGAGAGAAGATATTAAGGGAAAATATCAGAAAATCACAGTTTTCTTTCTATGTAAGAAAAAATTTCAATTTTTATGAGAGAAAATTTCATTTTTACTTTAAAAAAGTGAGAATCAAATTTCAGACAGAATAAATTTTCTGCTCTTTGCTAAGAACTCGAGCATATCTTTATTCATTCGATACGTGAAAAAATCAACTATCTCAAATACAATTTGAGCAGTGTAATTCCAATAAAAATTCAAATAGAAGTTCTATACAAAGTAACTAAATCAGATTTACGTTAGATATTATATAACATTTTTAGATTTACCTAAGTTATATATTTCGATTAAAAATTCAAATGTTTCTTTAAATAAGTACTTCAGAACTAGACGTTAGCTTTGAATGCAGTTGTATCACATTTCCTACACGGAGCAATGTTTTCAAATTTGATTTTGCGCTCTTACAATTTGGTCAGCGTCTACAGACACAGAAATAAATTATTTTTGACCCTTGTTACTAATTAACGAAATTGTTATTTGATTTTGTGATTTGAAAGCTTTAGCAAATGATTTGACAATATTCGTTAAATAAACAGGTTGTCCTAAACTTAGTGCCCTAACTATGCACAGCCAGATTTCTCGTTGCAAGTAAATAAAAAAATTCCCACAGAGATGTACTTGTACGATCCATAGCTTACAAAGAAAATACGGGAAATGATGATGCATGATGATGATTGAATGATGGTGCAAGATATTTAACGATGGGTCTCCGGTGCATTTTTGTACTCTCGTACATGATTGGTGGGATATGGCCAACCTCATTCTCTATTGGCCCATTGGAATGTTCATTGCAAGCAATCCCATTGAAGGGCATTTTTGAACTATCCGCGTCAATGATTAGCAGGATAACATCTTGCATTTAATAGGACCAACACATTATTGATTTGTTTGCGTTTGTAACTGTTTTCGTGAATCAAACATTAAATTCTTAAGCGAGTGCTAACGCTTTGTTTTTTTAATACATGTATGTAACATCTATTAATAGTCATTCCATTCATAGAACTCCTTCTTGGTGCATCACTTTGTACAGTGTATTTCAAAGTTGTTTATACACTGAAGTGGAAATTTTAATTACTTTTTATTTTTTACGTTTGCAATCTTGGCAAAATTATTATTATTCAATGCATTTATGTACTTTATTGTGAGTTTATCAAACATTTTTATCCGAACATGATTCCTGTCCCTAGGAATGCAGGTAAAGCAATTAAATTCAAGTCAATAAAACTTTCTCTTGTTTTTTTAAATATTATATTATTAAATAGTAGTTAGCCAAATGTGTAATATTTGCAAGAAGAAAATATCTGTTATGCGACAATATATAAAACTATTTTAGATTTCAAATTAATTCAAATATAATGAATAAAAAAGCAGAAATTATAAATATTGTAGTTATAAATTATAATTATATATTACTATTTCTTCGTAGAACAAGAATTTATCTCCCTGGATTTTTTTATATTAGATAATAATTTATTTGTTAATTTTTTCTTTAGAGTTGAATTTTAATGCAGTACCTCTTTCAAAATGACTTTAATGGCTTATTAGCAAAGCTATTACTGTAGTTTAATTACTTTAAAATTGAAAAAGAATGGAATTACCATTAACATGACAATAAACAAGTGAGCAATTATTATTATTTTACAAAATTATGCCTTGTTGATATATATATAGGTGATTTACGCAATCTAAACTTCATATTTCATTTATTCACAAGGAATGTAATTTCAAACCTTATAGGAAAAATTTTTAATATTTTTTTGAATATTTATATCGTTAGACAGAGATAATCTGCAATTCATACTGGTAACTTCCTCGAAAATATTTTTTTCAGTAGAATTCATTGCAAAAAAAAGTAGAAAGAACACTATTTTCCTGAATATCAAAGAAGTTTTAAAATTCTTTTGAACTTTTTCAAGTATCCAATCTCTTGAGAAATGTTGCTGGAAGCAAAGTATTTAGAAAACGTTTGCTCTTTTTCTGTAGTAAAACATTTTCAACTCCTGTAGGTTTTATCTTACATATCGAAGAAAATTTTTTTTTAAGTATCGACATTTTAAGAGAATAAAAAAGGGCAAGAACGTTTTTGAATTTATTCGTAAAGATTAAAATATATATTTTGAGAGAATGCAAAGCTTCTAAAATAAATTTATAAAGAAAAAAGATATTCGAAGTGAAATGATAAAATGCTCTGTTATTAATATGTTTAAACATTCGCTTGAATTACTTTCAAATCTTTATCTTGTGAACCATAAAGAATTTTCTCATTGTTTCGTACTACTATTACATAAGCAACGCACATTTATGTGTATTAAAATGAAAACTGGTGCAATTCTCTTCTTAAAGTATTAAACTTATTTGTTTTTTCATGAAGGGAAAGCTTTTAAAGAATTTATCTAGTTTGCTTGCGACAGTTTGTTGCCACCGTAACAGTGATTTTGCTTTAAGGTACCTCTGGTGCTTTAATCAATTGTTAAGAAAATAACCAACTATTCTCCGATATCCCTGTCGAAGATTTTCGTTTATTACAGAGGTTCCCAAACTTTTTGTCTCATAGACCCCTTGCCATGTTTTTCGGTTTGAGGTAGAACCCTACTCATCTAATATTGAATTTTTGAATATTTATCAACTTAAATGTCTCTTTGACAACTGGTATAGAGCTTCTTACTTTAAAAGATTTCAATTTTTAACTGTAGTGAAGTATAATGTTTAAAACTTAAGCATATGTTAATTAAATTAAATTAAAATTTAATTTATACATAAAGCAACTGGGCAACGAACATATGCTTTTAATGGGAAGGATGAATCTGGTGTTTTAATTGCGAATTCTCAACATTTGACATCGGTCTTGTCAGATTTAAAACTAAATCTCATATGTTAGTAGTGTCCAGTTTATATATATATTTTTAAATGGAGTTTGGCAACCGTGCTGAAACACCTTCTCGCTAGGAAAAGCAATTAAGAACTTTCTCAAGACATTCCATAATTTGGGACTAATAACAGGAATATCTTTTTAAAATCAAAAATGCTGACATCAGTTTCTAAACTATACTTCAAGATCTTCTTTAGTGCAATCTTCTGATTCGGGTCCTGTCGTGAAAGCCAAGTTTTAAGGCTTATTTCTATATTTGAAGGTTCATTTTTCGTAAATATTCTTTAGCCAATAAATTAATATCAAATATTAACTCAATTT
This sequence comes from Trichonephila clavata, assembly GCA_019973975.1. NCBI lineage: Eukaryota > Metazoa > Arthropoda > Arachnida > Araneae > Nephilidae > Trichonephila > Trichonephila clavata. The sequence goes on along the minus strand of BMAO01034394.1, from coordinate 11,317 downwards.
AAATTAACAACAACAAAACTTTAATAATTTATAAATTATCAACTGTTAGATTGGTTCAGACTTGGGAATAGCGCCAGCCACTCGCTTCAAAGGGTACATACATCTAGAAAAAAGAAGCACTTTTAAAAATACAGGTTACCACAATTTTTATGGCTTGAATAATCGTCGCCAAGGGACGATGAACTGGGGTTTTAACAGTTAGTGCTTCTTCCTATCAGTTCCTATTGTAATCTAACATTCTTTTTTCGATGTGACCATATGAACTCATTGGCTATTGTGTATCAATATGGTCAAATCATACTCAAATATGGTTTCAAAATCTGAATAAAGGGTATTTAAATGTTGAACGTAGGTTAAAACGTCATTTTCCAGGCAGATTGTCTGTGACAAATTAGAAAACTGGGAAATTCGTGACATACAATATTACTCCTTTAGCTTAATTCTGGGATGGAAACGCTGAAATGATGATCTTTATTTTTATAAAATTTATGCTGTTGCCTGGGAATTGCAAACTAACTTCATTAAACTTAGTATAAATATATCTAATAAATAAGTAAATCTAGTTTACACTTGGTTAAAATTTCTACTAAAATTAAAGGTCTGGTTCAATAAGAGCCACAATCGTAAGCGCCCATTTATACCTCATAGACCCCTAAATTACTTTTCAGCTTACGTGGACCCATTGCAGGTCTTCATAGACCTCTGGGAGTTGGTATAGACAATTTTGAGAATCACTGGTTTACGATGTGACAAATTGTTCTTTTTGACATGCTCACTGTTTCATCTTTGTGTCTGTGACAATTTTAATGAAAGCTGCTGTTCTCACCAAGTCAGGACTACTGCTTTTAGTACAGTTTGGAACTCTCTTGACCACAGAAAATCTCTTAATTATTCGATAAATAAATAATCTTTTGATGTCTAAATGTTTATGAGCCATAAAAATATCCGGCAAGATCTTTTTTTTTCCTATAGAGAAATATTTGCTGCCACTTCTCATAAAATGTTAAACCTCTAACAGTTAGAGGTTAAACATTTATCAGTTAAAGTCCAACTGCTTTAGAACAACAATTATGAGTTAAAGTCTAACTGCTTTAGAACAACATTTATCAGTTAAAGTCTAACTGTGCTTTAGAACAACATTCGTAAGATATACAATTCCTGAAGAATACTGCAGATGATCTCCAGCGACGACCTTCAGGGCGCCAACGACGCAAGAGCTGTAAATCTTTTATTTGTTTTATTTTACGTTGAAATCATCAAATGCTCTTGAAGATACAACTACATGTATATGTCATAGTATGAATTTAGGTCTGAGAATTTTTAGTTATTCTTCTTAAGCTCATTATTTTACTTATTTTAACACTTATTTTCGGTTTTAGCAGTAAACATTATTAAAAATCAACATAGTTTAATTGTTCATACCGTATTATATTCCCAATAAATCAATAATTATAATTTACAAGAAATATCTAAAAACAATCGAGTATTTTTTAAAAAGTTTGGATAAATTATAGTTTTAATTTTTTTTAAAATAATGCTTTACAAACTAACTTTATTTTTCAGAATCAATTTATAGCATATTCTGAAATTAAACACTTATTGCTTTTAATATTACCTTCGCCAGTTTTCTTTTGATAAAGGGGACTGTGCAAGTTAAATAAACTCTTATGCGAATTATAATTGGTTTCAAATTCTCATTTCTTCATGAATTGGAAGAAACTGATTTTTTTAATTCCTTCTGATAAATGTAGAAGCAACGCAGAATAAACTTTATTATTTTATAATTTCGTTTCCCGTTTTCTATAATTTATATTTCAAAGGTTTTTTCACCATGTTATATTTTATGTGTTATATATATATGTTTATAGTTCCCTCTTTATATGTTATCATTTTTAACGTCATATTCTACGGTTCAAGAAGTTATTTTAAGAAATTAAATGATTTTAGCTCGAGGAAATGATTTTCTTTAACACTGAATAACATTTGCTGTTACAAAGAAAATTGATTCTTGATTTTTTTTATAATGAATTATATGATATTAAAAGTAGCATATTAATAAATCATTATAGCAAACGATAAATTTCTCAGTCTACTGTAACAGCATTAGCAACAAATCAATCATAAAATTATATGAAGTGTTCGAAATTAAGGTCAACTATATTCCATTCCCACTCCTTCACATCAAGCTCAATGGCTAGGGCAGGCGCATCCAGGAATTTAATTGTCACACATTACATGCATTGAGGCGTCATTGCAGTAAAATCAAATCAGAAGTATTAATATTTTAAGCAGATAACAAAGCTGAGAGAATTCTCAGCACAATAATGTGGAAAGAATAAATTTTTTTATGTTTTGTACAGCCGCACACATACAAATTGTGATTCAGATTTCTTTTAGTATTGTTTAATTATGGATTCTATAGTACAAATGAGATGGCACAAATAAAACGAAAGAGTAAGTAATGTAAAGAATAAATGTATTTTCTTTCTTAAATTGTCTAACTGAAGATATACAAAGATACCTTCACAAAAATAATAAAAATATTTAATGAGTAGAAAAATAGATATAGGAATTCTGCTTGAAACACAGTACGGTAAGACATCTATTATTTGTACTGCGTTACATTCAAGAGATGGAAATGCTTGTAAAAAAGCACTTCACAGGTTTATCTCTATTTCGTATGTTTCCAGTTTTTTTGAAAAAGAAGACGCTTGAATGCTTCAATGAATACATATCTGTATTAATTACAGAAATCTTGCAAAGAATTAGACACTTCAAAGATTTAGTTCTTCTCAAGTGTTAGTGAAAAGTTTTCGATAGAGTGCTTATTCAAATTCCTTTTGTTTAATTTCTTGCAATCTTTTCTTTGGATAAATTAGGATTCAATTAAACATTGAAAGAGAAAAAAAATGCGTTCTATCACAAATAATCCTAAGAGATTAATTTGTGTTCAACAGGATTATTTGTTTTCTGATGGAATATCCACAGTTTTATATGACAATAAGATACATTTGCTTTAAATCATAAGAACTTATTAATTCTTTTTAACATGTTTTAAAAATTTCTTTTCATTAAACATCAGTAGTGCTTTTAACAATGAATCTAACTTCCATGCTTCCACTATTACGGAAAAGACTATAGCACCATAATTATTTAGGATTCTTTGAAGCAGTATTTTATTTATAAATTTCGGATGTTTTCTAAAAAGATTCATTGTCTTTCAGTTACTTATTAAACTTTTTAAAAAATACATATAAAAAAATCCAAATTTTCTAATCTATTTAGTAAACAAGTAATACAAAAGAAAAATTTTAAGTCAATTCCTACTTAGGTAAACAAAGACAATTTTCATTTAGTTAATTTTTATCAAATAATTACAATTAATATAAATATGTATATACATATGACGGAATCACAATATTAAGTGGCAATTTTTATTAACTATTATGAAAGTATTGCATTGCCATCCAAAACAATCGTGTTCAGTTTTCAATCGTGTTCAACAATCGTAACAATTTTCAGTTAAACTGAATGGTTTAAAACGTGAGAAATAAAATATTTTAAAGTTTTGACCCAAGCCGCTAAATATGAAGCTAACGTAATTGTATCTGTAATTCTTTGAATAATTAGTTTCAGTCAACTAATTTTAATTAAGTATAGTTAAATTATCGTATTGTATAACCCAAAACAATAGTATATATAAAATTGCAGCTCAAATGAGCGCTTCAAAATGGGAGAAAAAACCTTTTAATATTTTGTCACAAGTCACCCAAATGGTCACTCTGTCACTAAAAATGATACCAACGTTGCTGTGTCTGTAATTGTTTGAATAATTAGTTTTAATCAACTAATTTGTATTAATTATAATTAAATTACCGTATTGTCATCCCAAATAATCGTGTATATAAAATTTCAGCTCAGCTGAGCGCTTTAAAATGCATTTTATTAATAATTGAAGATTTGAACAATATATAGGAGATAGTGGACTAATAGTAGGAATTGAAAAAAGCAACAACTCTAAAAAATTTATTGCAGAATTATATTGTAAAGATAAAAAAAAGGAAAAAGAGTTTCACTTAGAATAATATAAATTAACCACGCAAAAATAAAAAATAAATAAATGAATATTAAATCGACTTTTTTTCTCATTTTATACCTCTTTATAGATTTAAGTTAATTTTTAAAGTTTCATTAAATTCATTTTGGTAGAACTTTTAAAATAAAATTCATTTAATTAAAAGAAACAAAAATTTTTTTCCCTGCATATTGCAGAGCAAATTAACTTTAATAATGTGAAAGAAAGAATTTATAGTTTAGTATATATATATCTTGTAGAGAAATTTTGATTATATATATATATATATTATACTCATTGCATATAAACAAATCGAAAACATAATATCTGAATTTTTTATTTCATCTTAATGTATTTTTCAATCTGAAAAATAAGACAAAACCTATTTTTCTGACAAGATATTAAAGGTTGAATAAGTGTTAAATTCATTTTGCGTTTTTCTATACTTTCTGTAAAAACGTGAAACTAATTTTTAAATCTTACCTTTCATTTTATTCTGCGTATACTTGTATCAATATCTTATTTTTTGCTCTTCAAGTGTATAAGAATCCATTTTCCACCTCCAAAAAAGATAATGTATATATAATATAAAACTAAAAAGTAATATGACGGTTGTTCAGTCCGCGTAATTGTGTATCTATTTTTTGTCTCGCATGCCATCCACCGACTGAGCACCTCCGCCAATGTTTTGATGTAACCCTCCGCACGAGTTGTTGTTGTAACTTCCATCTTGGAACAGCGTGCGTATATCACCGTCTCGTAATAAAAGCAAATTACAGTCCAATAGTAACATCATTACTGAAAAACTCGAACCAGTGTTCACGAACATTTGATTAACACAACATTACATATTTTGGAGCGTCTACCCGGAGTTAAAAAAAAAAAAAAGAATGGATAAACTTAATAGATCAAAGCATGCAGTCAAAGGCACCATTACTAAATTAGAAACTTTCGTTGAAGAATTAAGCAATCATACTCCTACAAAACTGGATATTAAACTGAAACGTGTCCAAGAAATGAACAAAAAGATTGACGAATTAAAGGATCAGTACTATGAAACCAAAGACATTAGCGATTCTGAACTAGCAGAAATAGAGGCTGACCTACAGGAAATGGAGGACAGACTAGAGGATTTGGAGGTAAGAATTAGAGATATTCTCAATTCTTTAATTGCTAAATCTTCTGTTAGTTCTGTTCATAGTTGTGAAAATGAAATATCTCGAGCTAATTCTAAACAGAAATTAGAAATAAAACTTCCGGAAATACCTTTGCCGGTTTTTAGAGGTAGATACGACGAATGGCCTAATTTTAAATCGCAATTTGATAATGTTATAACTAGGAACAATGACTTGAACGAGTCAGAAAAACTTTATTACTTGAAGGCGACATTACAAGGTGACGCCAAATTACTTGAAACAGTGGATGATTCTTTTGAATCGCTCATCAAAGCATTAAAAACTAGGTTTGCAAACAAGCGTCTCCTAACTGAAACTCATATTAATGCTATATTAGAGAAATAGAAAAAAATAACAAGCGAATCAGCTCGAGATATTAGATACATGACAGATATTTTAAACAAGAGTATCAGAGCTTTAAAACTTCTAGGTTTTGAACGCAATAATTTATCCGATCTTTTATTGTTTAACATTATTCTGAAAAAAATAGACCGAGAAACTCGTAAACAGTTCGAACAATCTATTGAGTCAAATCAAATTCCAGAATTAGATGCATTTATAATGTTTTTAGAGAAAAGAAGCCAAACTATTGATAGTATTATATATATAATCGTTCTACTTCTGTTACTCATTAGCAAAAACAAGTACCCTTCAATAAAAGTAAAAATTTTCTTAATTCGCATGATTCTTTAAATTCTTGTGTAATCTGTAAACTACCTCATTTGATTTATAAGTGCAGTATTTTTCAAAATATGAAAATATTGGATAGATTTAATCAAATAAAAAGCCTTAATTTGTGCATTAATTGCTTAAAGGAACGCCATAAAGTAAAAGATTGCAAATAAAAAAATTCGTGTTCCGTTTGCAAGAAGCGTCACCACACATCACTGCATATGAAACCAATCCTTCCCCCGGGCACCCAACGTTAGCTAACGAGCTCCACCCCCCAGCGGAAGACCAAAAGTCAACACCCTCAGAACACTGTAATACTTTTGCCAACTCCTCAAAAGAGAAAAAGAAGAACGTTTTACTCCCAACTGCAGTAATTCACATAAAAGGGGGAGAGGGTCAGCTGTTCCCCTGCAGGGCGATTTTGGACTGGGGGTCTCATCTTTCCTTCATTCGACAAATGCTGGCTAATAAACTAACGCTGGAAAAAGAAAAAAGAAATGCATCTGTTTCGGGATTAGGGGAAATAACTCTTTAAGTTAAACAGAAAGTAAATGCAGTAATTCAAAGCAAAAATGGAGGTTTTTCAACAGCATTAGATCTATTAATCGTCCCATTTATTACTACAACATCTATCCATCGCAGGGATACATCTGAAATAAAAATTCCTTCGAACATTGATCTCGCAGATAAAGATTTTGGTATTCCAGGAGAAATAGATCTGCTTATTGGGTGCGAGCTTTTCTTTGAATTATTAAGGCCTAATCAACTTCGATCGCCATGCGAAAAATGGTTGTTTCAAGAGACTGTTTTTGGTTACATTGTTGTAGGGAGCTCCGATAAATTTGTGGAAAAATCATATTGCGGTTTAGCAATTAATTCGGAAATAAATTCAGATAGTCTTAATCAACAATTGTGGGCAATTTGGGAAATTGAAACAGTAGATGAATCATCCAAGGAATATAGTTTAGAAGAAGAAATTTGTGAGACTCAATATCAAAACACTCAATATCGCAATGAAGAAGGGCGCTATGTTGTACGATAACCCATTAAAAAGGATCCAAACTGTTTAGGTAATTCAAGGTTCTTGGCTGAAATACGCTTGAATCAACTTTGCAGAAAACTTTCGAAAAATAATTAATTATAAACTATAAATCTTTTTACGGGAATATATTGACTTAAAACACATGCAATTAGTAGTTGATCCCCTTGAAACAAATATCTCTTATTTTCTACCCCATCATGGAGTATTTCGCCCCGATAGTAAAACGACGACACTGAGGGTGGTTTTAGATGCCTCTTCCAAAACAACATCAGGTCTTTCTTTGAATGACAATTTATATAAAGACGAGATTTTGCAGCAGGATTTATTTTCAATTCTCTTGAGGTTTAGGCAGCACACCTTTGTCTTTACAACGGATATTTCAAAAATGTTTTTAATCAGATTTTAATTAACCCTGATCATCGAGATTTGCAGATGATTTTATGGAAAGACAATGGTGATGGTCCTGTAAAAACGTACAAACTCAACACTGTAACTTACGGGACTACTTGTGTACCCTACCTTGCTACACGGACAACTCAGCAATTAGCTGGAGACGAAGGAGAAAATTATCCTTTGGATGCTGCAGTTACAATTAGAGATATTTATATGGATGACATATTAACCGGAAGTTCAGACTTTCAAGAGTTTCAACTACTACAATCAGAATTAATTGGACTATTTAAAAAAGCGGATATGAGTCTTCATAAGTGGTGTAGTAATACCCCAGAAATATTAACTTCAATACCTAAAGAAGAGCAATCTTGGGATTTCTACTGCCAGTCGTCAGCCAAACAATTAAAACTCTAGGAGTCATTTGGAGTACACAATTTGATTATTTCTCTTTTAAGATTGTCGTGAACTGCCAGGATTCTTACTCAAAAAGAGAAGTTTTATCAATTATTGCACGTTTATTTGACCCCCTTGGATTCATTGGGCCAATTCTAACTAAGGCCAAACTACTGTTGCAGAAACTTTGGATTCTCAAATTAGAATGGGATGAGCCACTCTCCAATCCAATTGCTAAAGAATGGAACGACTTCGTGTCTACCCTGCCAATTATTCAAAACATCCATATCCCTCGTCTCGTACTAAAAAATGGTAGAATTATCCTCCACGGATTTGCCGATGCATCAACAGCGGCATATGGTGCAGTACTGTATGTTCAATCGATCTCAGAAGAGGATGTATCTTCAAGACTCTTGTGTAGCAAATCCCGTGTGGCACCGGTGAAACTAATCACTATCCCTCGTTTGGAATTGTGTGCTTGTGTGTTGTTGGCACAGCTCCTGGAAAAGCTTCTAGATTCCATGACACTACCTATCCAGCAAATAAAGTTGTGGACGGACTCTAACATTGTATTAGCCTGAATTCAACGATCTCCTGAGCAGCTTAAGACTTTCCCATCGGCAATAGAATCAAAATAATTCAGAGACTAACCAAGAACTGCCAATGGAATCATGTGTCATCTAATGATAACCCTACCGATCTAATATCACGTGGACTGAATGCTTTGGACATCTCTTCTAAACAACTTTTTGGTGGTATGGTCCAGATTTTTTAAAGGAAGAACGCAGTGTAAACCCAATTGACATCGAAATGATTACTTCGGACAGAGACTACTTAAAGGAACTTAAACCACCTGCAGATGGGCTTTTAACTTCTTGTAAAATTCTTTCTTATAGATGATCTTTTAAAATGTTCTAATACATAATTATACTAAACTGTTGCATATTTTGAGTTATATTTTTCAGGTTTATTAAGAACTGTAGAAATCCTAGTGTAAAAAGTTCTGGTCAATTACATTATATTGAAGTGAATGAAGCAGAATTACGGCTTATTAAAAATCTGCAAACCTCTGCTTTTAAAGAAGAAATCGATGCTCTAGCTAAAGGTGGTTGTATTTCAAAAAAAGGTAAACTCTTCTCTTTAAATCCATTTCTAGATGGCAATCAAATTTTAAGGCTAGGAGTACGTTTGCAGAATTCGGATTTAACTTATAGTCAGAAGCATCCAGCTATACTCCCTGCGGATCATCTTCTTACCAAATTAATTATGATAAATATACACATTAGAAATTTTCATTTAGGTCCTCAATCTTTGCTGTATTGCACAAAACAAAAATTTTGGCCTCTTCATGGCAGATCAATAGCCAGGAAAATTGTGCATGAATGCGTAGTTTGTTTTAAAAATAAACCTATTGTAGCAAACCAACTTATGGGTTCTTTACCTCGAGAGAGAGTAAATCCTAGTTATCCTTTCTTGCATACCGGAATTGATTATTGTGGACCCTTTTTCATAAGGTATAAACACCAGAGAAAGGGCACTTACCAAAAGATATATGTAGCCATTTTCGTTTTCTTAGCCTCGAAGGCCGTCCATCTCGAAATTGTCTCGGATTTGACCTAGCTACATTGAAGCGTTTTGTGGCTAGACGCGGGAAATGTGCTACTATATCATCAGATAATGCCAAAACTTTGTTGAGGCTAATCGAGAATTAAAAAGATTACATAATCTCGTAAAATTTCCTGATAAAAAGCTTTCTTCTTATCTCTCTTCCGAAGGGATTTCTTGCAATTCATGCACCTAGAGCTCCAAATTTTGGGTTTTGGGAGGCAGGAGTGGAAATCGTTCAATTTTATTTAAAAGAGCTGTAGGAAATCTAAAGATGACTTCGGAGAATCTTAACTATAATAACACAAATTGAAGGGATTTTAAATTCCAGACCAATACTCCTTTATCAGAAGATATTGACGACTTGGAGGTGCTAACTCCAGGACATTTTTTGATTGGAAGACCCATCACTTCCATTTCTGAACCAAATTTGTTAGACAAGTCAGAAGGCACTCTTTCTCGGTGGCACAAATTAACAAAATTAGTTCAACATATTTGAATAAAATGGTCTCCTGACTATATAAACAATTTACAGCAACGAAACAAATGGCAATTTCACAAAGATAACGTGAAATTAAATACAATGGTTCTAATAAAGGATGATAACCTTCCAGTAAATAATGGAGCTTAGTCGCATTTATAAAGCTATTCCTGGTACGGATGGGAAGGTTCGCGTAGTAGAAATAAAACTAATAAGGGCAATATTAACGCAGCATTGGGAAAGTGTGTATTCTGCCTTGGACAATTAATATGTAACTTGTGAACTTAATGTTTTTTCTTGATTTATGTAAAGTATAATTTGTTTATTATGTTTTATATGTTATTTGATTTATGCATTTTGTTTATTGATTGATGTAATTCAACGGGGGGAGATGTTCAGTCCGCGTAATTGTATCTATTTTGTCGCACATGCCATCCACGACTGAGTACCTCCGCCAATGATTTGATGTAACCCTCCGCACGAGTTGTTGTTGTAGCTTCCATCTTGGAACAGCGTGCGTATAGCCCGTCTCGTATAAAAGCAAAGTACAGTCCAATATAACTCATTATTGAAGACTCAAACCAGCGTTCACGAACATTTGTTACACACAGGTGTTTATAAACTAGAAACACTTGATTTAAACCTTTTTTGTACAATTTTCCACAAGGAATATTTTTATTGGGTATTGAGAAGTCTATCGTTTTTTAACACATGAATTTATTTGTTGATGATCTCTGCAGCAGTATGATCCGACTCAATCTGCTTTAAACAAGTATATTAGTATATTACTGAGGATTTAAACTCATTTTTTTGTATTTTGGTTAGTTTTTTGAATTTGTAAACTGTCACATGAGTGAGATAAAATTCACGAAAGACATTGTATGTTATTTGAGTTCTAAAAAACGAATAACACGATGGAGGCAAAAAGAACTTATTGACGTGTTTGAAGAGAAAGCAGTACGGCTCGAACATGTCAAAGTTGGTTTGTGGAATTTCGCTTGGGTGATTTTTAATTGAAAGATGAACCATATCAGGAGGACCACAAATGTCAGTGATAAAGGGCTATGCAAATGTTCAGGGCAAATCCACGTTAACTTTCACAGAAATGAACTTCAAGCTTGATTTATCAGACTACGGCTTAGATTATTTAAATGCTGGTGTCGTGTCTAAAGTCTCTGTTTGAGTGTCACTATAATTGAGAGAAAAAAGTTTATGGGCAGATATTTCAATTGTTCTTTACATTTTGCTCGTCACAAATGAAACCGTTTTTGAACCACTTGGTGATTGAGGCATCGTGAGACTCAGAAGCGTGTGTTTCGATGCTAAGCTAAACATTAAAAATACTTTTTATTGTGATCTAAATAACGGTTTATTTGTTTCCAACATTTAGAGGTTCACTGGGAAGAGAAAAATCACTTTCAGGTGTTAGTTCTATTTATCCAGCCGGATGTCTCTGTATCCACTCCTCGCTTCTTCTCCGG
>BMAO01034393.1:0-17714 GCA_019973975.1 Trichonephila clavata | reverse complement strand
TACATATATTTAAAATTGCCGGCTGATGGCGTGGTTGGTTTGTCGCTGGCTTCTACACCCAAGGTTGCGGGTTTGACCCGGACCAACTCGGTGGATTTTCTTGATGCAGAAAATCGACAGCGGCCATGCCGTATGATCATGATTATACGGCATATGAAAGATCCTTAGAGTGTCTGTTTGGCTTGGATGCTCTCGGAAAAAATAAATCCTTAAACAAAGTTCGCACCGTCAAGAGCTCAGGTGCCTCCCTTTGTGGAGGAAACTGTGCGTCAAAATTGCTTGATGTAATTAGTATCGCCTATATGGTGCAGCGCTAAAAGTGGTACCAGCTCTGGGAATGTACTAGGTCTGCAAAGTTTAAGATACCAATGCACAGCCCATTGAAAAAATATATTTAAAATTCACTTTGCAAAAAGCAGAAGTTGGTAAAAGTAAAGCGCATAAAAATATTGCTTAGAAGACGAATTGCAGTGTTCATGCGAATATGTGCGTTTTTAGCTACCTCGCTTCTCTAGCAGCGGTTCGAATCCTGTGCACTGGAGACATAACTGGGACAAAGACGAAGACATATTAAGTACATCGTGGATCAAATACTCACTTTGGCGTGTTGTGGAAGTTAGGAAGTAGGTACATATATAACTGTAGTCAGTCAGAGTAACTTCAATGTGGTTCGAATTACGATGTCGTTTTCAATAGCTGTAGTGTACTTCAAATTTCACAGGAAATAAACACTCACTGAAGCCACGTCGTGAGCTAATTTTGAGGACTTCGGACTTTGAATCACGTTAAAGAGACGAGGAGGATACCAAACAGAAACACTAGCAGAGAGTGAGCTCGTGATCTTTTGCAAAAAGCAAATGACGAGGTCGTAATTTAGATCCAAGCACAAGTGACAAGGACCATGCCTAAAAGCTGGTACTTTTTTCTTAATACTACTACACCATAAGGACTTTGCGCTTTTACGGATTAAAAAAGAAACATCAGTTGTATTCTTAAGGAAACCAGGATTTCAATTCACGATTTGAAAGAAATAAAATCAGCTACAGGAATTCGGAACAATGATTACTCAGGTAATGGCTTCTAAAGTCATAGAAGATTCGAAAACAATATATGAGTAGCAGATATTGGCAACACTATTTTCTCATTCAGCCTTTAAATAGAAATTCTATATCGATATCTGGGGTTCACTCTGTTTGTGCTTGTTTGAAATTCTTAGAACAGCGTAATTTCTAAATCTCTTCAGTAATTACCAATGCAAATGGCAAAAGTCAATATTTCCACCTATTGAAGATTTCTCTCAGTTTTGTTAATCTTGCAGAAACGCAACCGCAAAAACCAAAAGGATTTCGAATTTGTTTCTTCTCTGGGATCGTGCTTTACATGCAGACACTGCGGTGAAACGTTTACTACTGCATTCATGAGACAAGAAACTGTTCCAACGACACGCCATTTCATCTCTATGATGATGTCTGTGGTGAGACGTTTCGAAAACGATATCAACTGTTGCATCATTCTTATCGTCACTCCAATCAGTGGTCGCACCGACGTCCGTTCTGTCATAAGGGCTTCGCAATGCGTTCACTTTTGAAAAAACATAGCAGACGCGCGATACGGTACGTGAAATTCTCTGCAGTAAATGCATGAAATTTTTTCCGGGAAAAATTTGCCTTAACTTGCTACCTCCACTTATAACAAACTTTTATTGTGAAAAATGTTCCGAAGGTCCCAGTGCAGTAGAATACGTGACTTCTTGAAATATGATTTGGATTACGACGCTTTATTTCTGGTTTATTTTGAAATGGACTCATTGCTCAACTTAAGGAGCTTGCATATAGTAATAAAAGAGTAATTTCCCACTTAAAGCTCCTTTCTAATTGTACCGAGTTATTGAAATGTTTCATGTAGCAAAACCACCGATGTTGTTTGGATATTTATTTTCGACTCTTGTGCTTTTATGCAAGCAATGTTCGTACAATTAAGCTTGTAATAATTTGAATTATTATTTTGCTGTTTTTTATCGGAATAAAATAAATACAGCGGAGTTTTTAGTTCTTTTTACATTCTTTTTAAACATTTGATGTATATTAAACCTTTTTAAGAATTTCAAACAAACACCTTGTCAAAGTAAATGAATGAGAATAGTTCAATTTATTAAATGAGTTAACATAATCATTTTGTAAAATGTTTAATTTTAACTGTGAAAACTTTTATAAGAATCATGATGATGTTTTAAAGCTAGATGGATAATTTTACTCTGATATTTCTCTTACATTTTAGTAGTTACGAAACTAAATTTTTTTTCACGTTTTTCCTGTCCATTTGGATATTTTCAACCAACTAATGAAATATACTCAATATATTTAATTCGGTGATTTGCAATTTATAGTCTGTAACTAGTAAAGAGCTTCTTTCACAAATCTTTGTTATATATAATACATTTTTAACAGGGTCCATCCTAGCAGGTGTGCAGCGCGTGCACCGCACAAGGGCGGCCAATACTAGGGGTGGCCGCAGGCCGCCTATAATTCTATAGATCAAGCAAAAATTTTTGCGAATTTCTCAAAATAATTTTTAAAAAAATCGAATAAATATGTTGAATAGTTGTTGAAAAATCAACATAAGTCCGGATTTCCCGATAGCATAACATAGTTCAAGAAATCTAGAGTTAGTGTAGAGTTCACTAGTCCATTCTCCATTAATGCCTACTCTTTATACATATCCTCCATTTCATAATTAAAATTCGAGGCAGAGCCGGCAATACCGCAGTAGAGAAAGTATATTTTTTGTTTATCAGTGGAACTAGTGGTGCATTGGATCAATGCTTAACAAAGGCATCTCAAAAATGATTTTTGCGAAAGTTACTTTTCGAAAGCATCTAATATGGTTTATATTACCTCTAAGACACGAGTGTGTAAATTCAATATGCATTTAGGGAAGTTAAAATTTTTCAATTTAATAATAGATTTACAATTTTGAAAAACAAAATAGTTGAAAGAAGTGATTTTTGTGTCAATGGTTTTACAACGCTTATAAACAATGCCCAATTTCCTTTCTAGTGTAAGTGTTGTACCTCTATTAAACGGCAGTTTCTTGTTGCTTTACTTGGTATCAAGTTATTTGAGAAAAATTCTTGCAGCGTCTTTTGATCAAATTATTTTTATTGGCAATGCCTGCTGGGAAAACACTTCATCTAGTATTATTAATGTTAGCGAAATTCTTAATTTCATTTTTATGTTGTATGTACTTAATGGTACTTTAGTACTATAGTTAAAAAAATGCGGGTTTTATGCATTTTCTTAAAACCCTAAATGTTACACAACAGCATATAATCAAATAGGCAAATCAAGAGATTCACAACATAGCACTAAAAATAGATATTAAAGCTAATCATGAGTTATATATATATATTTGTCCTCTTTTATGTATTCTCCATCTCCTAGTTGAAAAATAATTTCATGTCACCTGATCCACTTAGCCCGCTACCGTGTTCACTATTTTTCTACGTTAGCAGCAAGGGCTGGGAAAACTGGACCCATGTCCGGGGTGGCATTTGGACCGAATTTGAAAAGTACATTTTTTTTTTGTTTCAAAAAAATTTGTATGAAAATATTTTCTGAAATATTATTATTCATGATTTAGAAACCTGGAACACATAATCATTTTATAGACTGAATTGAAATGCCGACCGCTACTAATAAAAATTGTAACTACTACATTTTTTGTAAAAGCGACTATATCTTTTATAAAAAGGACGATATCACACATTTGTAAAAAAGACTATCTTTTGTAAAATTGTACTAGGGGGCGATTTGTTGTAGCAAGTAAATTGGCACCCGGCCTCGGGATACAGGTATAGATACGCTTATCTTAGTATGATTTTCACTGGCCTGATATAAAGGGGGAAGCGGTAATAATTTTTTTTTCTTATGGTATTACTACTTTAAGGATGACTCAAATGTGCACAAAACAGAATATTTCTTTTAGAGCAGCGTTCGGCAAATTGCAGTTCTTTAATATTTCATTTTTATGTACAATTAAAAATTACGTCTGCTAAAACGTTATCGTTCACACTTTCGTATTTATAAATGTGTCTTGGTGGGAAAAATTACTTGCATTTACATGCACATTTAAATATTTTATTGGTTTACTGATAAAATTTACTGTTAAATATGTATTTGATTTATCTTTTTTGCGATGTCCAGTTATGTATTTGTATTTAGTATTGTGAATTTGGTATTATATTTTAAGTACTTATTTATTTATTTCGTACTGTATACGTTTGATGTCTGTTTTCTTATGTGTTGAACCTTGAATGGTTCAAAGCTGATGCGTATGTTAAATCAGGAAATTTGATATGCTTTCTCTTATTTTCTTATGTCACTCTCTCCCCATCGGGAGTGAGGTCAGAATGGACATTCTTCCCCCACACAACACAGAATGTCCGGAGTCAGCTAACTTAAAAGGGACAGAGGCAATTAGAATTTTTGGAAGATATCTAGCGCAACTGGAGATGTTTTATTTTACTCTTGAGTAAAGTTACTTGACTTGTGATCGTTGCTATCAACAGACTCCTTTTCGAAGAAGGCACAAATGAATCTCTTTCAAGACAAAACAGAATGTATAATAAAGATATTGTATACCTCATGGACTCGCGTTTTCTTTGGATTTACATAAAAATAAAAACGCGTCATCCAGCACAGAAGCCATGGTGGGAGACAAAGCCTATGCAGATTGGATCTAAAGACTAGTCAGGTTGTATAATTCTAATTTGTTTATTTTTCCTCTGACAGACAGTTCGGAGTATTTTCTATGTGGGCTAGTCTAATTTTTTTTGTAAAGTTAACGTACAAAAGTGTCACTGAGTTGTGTGCATTTTCATATCGGTTGAAAAGACTTTTGTATTTAATTGTTTTCCAAATTGTGGAAAAACATTTGTTGAATTGCAATTGTTTTGCTACACATTAAAGACGTGGCTTTATATGTGAGATTACTTGTATTGTTTGTTGTAATATATTCTATGTAAAATGTATATATTTTGTGTGTAATTATTAAGATGTATAAGTAATGTCTGGTTTCTGGGCGCGGCGTAATTAGGAATACTAACAAAAACATTAACAGCGCAGCGCGATTGATTGGGAATTTTTGAAAATAAAACCAGATAAGGGTTATTTTGTTACTAAACTATATATATATAATATAATGTATGCCATATTTTATGTCAATAAGGAAGTTGTATAAAAGTTCTGTGCATTTAATGTCATGTTTTAGAAAAAATTGACAAGGTTTCCTTTCAGGGCAGCAGTCCCTGAACATAGTGATGTGATGAAAGTTTGATGTCGTATGAAGATAACGTTGTAAAATTTTTTATATTTATTAGCACTTAAGTAAAGTGCATGATCAGGGTTTTTTCCTTGAAAGGTTTTCCCCTGATCTTCGCCCGAATGGGATGCACTGTAGGGAACCTAATCTTGTGAAAGAACAATAAATTGAAGTGGAGTACCCTTTTGAGTAGTCATTTCTGTGTGCTAGTTTAATTAAAGTTTCTAACTTAGAGAGTTAAAATTTGCTGCAAATTCAGTGTTTTCAGGCATTCTAAAGTTCGTGAGTTAAAACTTTCTACAAGTTCAGTATTTTCAGGCGTTATAAAGTTCGTGAGTTAACTTTTTACAAGTTCAGGCATTCTAGAGTAGTTAAAATTTGTGCAGGTTCAGTGTTTTTCAGATGTTAGGTAAATTAAGCGAATTCTTGCAGGTCGTTTAGACCGTCAATAAGTCACGCTTTTTTTCTCGGAGGGGGGTTGTGACGGGTGCTTACGCGTTTCACTAACCTTCTCTTAAAAACTTTAAATTGTATTTATTTTGACCAATCCCCACTGAGAGCTTAAAGTGTGACTTATGTAAATAAGATAGTTTCGGGTTTAGCGAGTTCGAAAGAGATATAAAAGGGAGAAATGAAATGAAGAGATAAGGATGACTAAGCGGTTTGATAGAGTAGAACTCCGTGTTTGGGATTGAAAAGTAAACTACGTGGTTGCCTAAGAAGGTGTTTTTAAGCGTCTAGTTTAATGAAGTGAAATTTGATAGAGGAAAGAAGATTATTGAAAAAGATTCATTAAGGCGGTTCAGAAGTTATTGAAGATATCCTAGATTATAGCCACTTCATAAATTCTACTAATTTCCAGGTTCCTTCTGAAGAAGATTTCAGGTCTGTAACTTTTGTAGTTTAGATTTAAATGTGTAGTTTGATTGTACGTGTTATTCCCCTCGTGATATCAGTTAGTATTCCGTCGTCCATAATTGAATTCTGATAATACTCCATGATAATTTATTGTTCTTAAAGTTGATTATTAATTGTGAATTTCTATCTTAAAGAAATAATAAATAAGTGATTTATTATTTGAGTAGTCATTAATTATGAATCCTACATATCCTAACATAGATAATATGCAAGGGGGTAGTGGGAGACTACGACACTGGCGCCCAAACGAAATACCGGAATTAAGAGCAGGTGCAGGATTTAGAGTTTTGCCGGAGTTATTTTTTTCGGGTAAAGAAAATGTGTCTGAGTTTCTAAATAATATCGATGATAATATAGCTTACTATGAAATACCGGCGAATCTATCGTGTGCATATTTAAAAGGTCATTTAGTTGGGAGAGCGTTAGACTGGTTTCAAGTTATCGGCTTCGAGTGTGTAAATGAAGAAGCGACTGCATTTGCAACACTTAAAAAGAAATTATCAGATAGTTTTCCGGTAATACGGAATAAATCAGAACTAGAAGCTCAGTTTTTTTCGTCAAAACAACGGAGAGGTCAAGCCCCGTCAGACTTTATTTTTCAGTTGTTGAAAATACATAAAACGCTAAGTTTGAATTATGATGAGTTATAAAATTGATTGATCACATAGTAATGCGACTAGAACCCCAAATAATGGATTATTTAGAAGTTCGAAACCCCACAACGAAAACTCAATTGATAGAGTTGGTAGACCGGTATGAGGAACGTCATAACTGCAGGGAAAATCAGGGTTCGAGTAATAATTTTGCTAGACGAAGTTGGGATGTGAGTAGGAATCCTGAGGAAAGAAGGAATAATAGAAATTGGAGAGATACTGGGGTCGGAAATAGTCAAAATGACCAAAGAGGACTAGGCAGGGGTGCGAATAATTTTCCTCGTCGTAATTATCAAAATCAAGGATTCGAGGGTGGAAATCGATACAATCAGCCAAATCAGAGAACAGACCGGCATCAGAACCGTAGGATGGTGGTTAGGAAGGGTCCTAATGATGATTCAGCAAAACAGAATTGGAGGCGTGTTGATTGCAACAGCGAAAGGCAAAGAAATGCCAATTTAAACTTTCAAAGAGATCGTATTGAGTCAAATCCTCCTAATAGAATTAGACTTAATTCATTGAGATTATCACCAGTTGAACTTCCGTATGTGCCGATTTTGTTGAATGATACTTTTTTAAAAGCGCTCTGGGATACAGGTGCGGAAAAGTCATTTATTTCAGAAAAAACGTACCGGTCATATTTTTCTTTCTGTCCTTTAAAAAAATCGTTAGCTGAAGTAGTTACAGCTCAAGGGTCAGAGTGCAGAAATTTAGGCACAGTTGAGTTGAAAATTAAAATAAGAGAATTTTCGCAGTTATGGAAATTTCATGTGATTGCTGAGATGCAAGATCCATGTATCATAGGTGTGGATTTTATGTCACATGCAAGGATTACTTTTGATTTTGTTAAAAAATCGTTGGTCATTCCGGATTTGAAAACGGAAAAAGTGGCTGATATGTTGTCTAGAAACCCGTTAGAAAGTAATGAGGAACCAAAAGTGTCTTGTGCGGTGATTAGATCGTTAGTATTATCTTCTAGAGAACAGTTAAGAGAGGAACAGAGAAATGACCCGGAGCTAGGGCATATAATGAAGTTTTTGGAAAATCCGGACGATAGTTCTGTTAATGAATCGATCTGCAGAAATTGGTCCAATGACTTTAAAATCGTTGACGGTTTGCTATATTATGCAAAGTATACAACCACACTAGGTGAATTAAGGGTGTTTATACCTAAAACATTACGTAAAGATGTTATGCGAGAATTTCATGACTCGCCTATGGCAGGTCATTTAGGCAAAAAGAAAACCTACTTAAAATTAAAGGACGCGTGTTATTTTCCGTACATGAGGAAATACATTTATAAATATGTAGCAACCTGCGACCAATGTCAAAAAGTTAATTATAAAAACGGATTACCAGCTGGTCAATTAATTCCCATAATAACGAATTTTCCGAATGAAATCGTGTCTTTAGATTTGTTAGGCCCATACCCTGCAACTAGTCCAGAACGCTATAGATTTATTTTAGTAATTACCGATAATTTTTCTAAATGGGTTGAAATAGTTCCCTTAAGGAAAGCTTCGGCTAAAGCAATTGCCAATGCATTTTTTGAGAATTATATTGCGCGTTATGGAGCTCCTGTAAAATTAGTCACCGACAACGGTCCCCAAATGATATCCGAAGTTTTCGAGCAAGTGTGTCGCAGATTGCACATAAAACACGTTAAAACTGTGGTATATCGTCCACAAGCTAATCAAACAGAAAGAGTTAATCGCACTCTTTTAAAAATGATTTCGAGTTTTGTCGCGGATAATCACACTAACTGGGATCAATTTCTGCAAGAGTTCGGTTATGCAATTAGGACAGCAGTACATGAGACAACGGGTAAAACACCGGCGGAATTATTTTTAGGTCGAAATTTAATCACTCCTTTTCAGAAATTAGTTATGGTAACTGATGGATCAGATTTAGTTTGTGGGAACATAGAAAGGTTGTTTGAGGAGGCTAAAGTTCATACAAAGCGCCAGCAAGAGAAGTGGGCGAAATATTATAATAAAAAGAGGCGTGAAAATAATGTGAAAGTTGGTGATCTAGTATTAGTTCAAACTCACCCGTTAAGTTCAAAATTTAAAAAAATAGTAGGTAAATTTATGCCAAAGTTTGAAGGCCCATATAAAGTTCTGAGTGTAAAAAATAATAATAATTTAGTAATATTAAAATTTGGTAAAAGAATAACGGTTAATGTGGACCAGGTGAGAATTTACCATCAAAGAGAAGACAGTGTTGCCGAGTCGGAAAGTAACACTAGTAGTGATCATGGTGCAGTGACATCAATCAGGTCAGATGATGCGCAGTCGTCATTGGTGCAATCGGAGAATGATAGGGGTGGTCGTAAAGGATCGAAATCAGGAAATGTAAATGGTAGTAGAGAGTTTAATAATATTAGTTTGTAATTATGGTATATTTTTAAAGTAATTGCATTATTGCTGACAGAAATATAGAAAAGGCATTTCTTAAAAATTCTTTCAGAATATTTAAAGTTTGGGAATTAGGTCAATAATAGGTGAGTTATTTAAAAATGTTTCCTTCTTTTTCTCAATCAAAAAATAAATTTAGCACCATTATTTCATTATTATAAATTTATTTTCAAATGAGACTACATGTGTTAAGATTTAAATGTTATTAAAAATATTTCGAAAGGACATTCTTTGCAGAAGCTGAATGAATGAGTGAGTGAATCTTAACGTCCCACTGTTCAGCTACACGAGGGCTATTGGGGACGGTCCGCGTAATTTTGCAGAAGCTGAAAGACGGAATTTTGTTCGAATGAGAAATATAATGTATTTCATATTATTTTAAATATTGTTGTCTTTTTGAGTATTTTTATAAGTGTTAATTTTGGTATTTATTATGATTATAAATTTCTAGTGTTATATTAATAAGAAAAAAGGAAAGTGTATTTTTTCTGTAGGAGCAGTATAGATAGAACATTATATTTTTTATAGATTTAAATTTATATAAATCCCTTCTATCTTCTGTGCGTGCTATGTACAGATATATATGTGGGAGGATAATTAAATTCAGACTTAATAATTTTAATTTTGAAAAATCTTACGTTTGAATAAATCAAGGTAACGTGATATTGGTTAATTTAAATGTTAAGTTTAATTACGCCACAGCTATAATTTACAGATTTACATTGAAATTAACTTAGTAATTAGATTATTAGAGTTCAAGTTCTGTTATTTTGTGAGGGAGGAGTTTCTGGCGTTCGTCTTCGGTGAAATTTTTAGACCATCTCTTTCTCTCCCCCTGCCCTCTCTAGGCTTCGGGGATGACAGCGGTTCCCGTGTCTTTGGCTTCGAATTACATCCGGTTGAATGGGCAGAGAGGGGTTTAAGACAAGACCACGCAATATTTTTAAGGGTGCAGGTGTAAATTTCACGCAGGGTGACCATACCCACAAAGAAGCCGAATCACAGCTGTGTTGCGGGAACGTCACAATGCATTAAACATAAATTGAAAGAAAGAGTGTTTCAACGAAAGTAAAATAGGGACTTCTTTATTCTCTGTTTCAAATTTACGATAAGATTTTAGAAAATCTCAAATATATCGAATTTTAATTCAAATGAGTCAATTTTTGATGAATTAAAAAAATTTTGTATGAAAGCAAAGCAATTTATCAATTATTTTTATACTTTCCCTACTTAATTGATATATATGTTGTTGAAAATTTTAGAATGTCCGAGGGATGGCATAAAAAAACTTACAGGTGCCCATTATAAAAGAATAAGACTCGAAAAACAAGCCCATTTTTAAAAAACAGGCTGAAAGTTTACTGAATTGCTTACAAGACACTAGGAAAAAAGGAAAGCAGTATAGAATCAGATTTAGACTTTCATGATTAGGATGTTGCAGATCAAATAAACAGAATAGATAGTGGCACTGCTGTTGTAGGGTGAGTGAGTGAATATTAACGTCACACTCTTCAGCTACACGAGGGCTTTTGGCGTCGGACCTCGTCATTTTGAACCATGGTTAAGTGACGAGGACGACACCTGAGGTAGCACCCCCTCTCCTAACTATCACACACCAAAGGGAGGACATTTGAGTTCTCGACAGATTTATCATGCATCGCTCCTCTACACAGCAAGTTTTTAGTGATACTGGGCTCGAACTCATGACATGCCAGCCACGATCCGATACCTTGACCGCTAGGCTACCGCGGCCACACTACTGTTGTAGGAACTCCTCCAAAAAAATCCTAAAATCACAATACTGTAACAATGATATTTAGTTTAGATCTAGGAACCTGGCCAGCTATTCTATCAGACGCCGTTAGATGTTTTTTTAGTAAAAGAAGGACCCTCTAAGCCATTGACAAAATATAATTTTCCTTATGACGAAGCCGGTCGAACATTTAGCTCATATTGTTACGCCAAAATTTTCAAAAACGGAGAAAACGTTATGCGTAAATCGTTAATCCATTACAAAAAACTGTGCATATTGTTTTTGTAGCAAACTTTTTGTCCGTATCATTAATTCTCTTTCCACGGAATATTTTAAAAGTTGGAAACATCACGTTGATATTTTAAAAGAACATGAAACATCAAAAAACCATAATCAAAGCGAGAAGTCTTGGATGGAATTCAGTCAGCGATTACAATGCTCTAAAACAGGGGTGGCCAACCTTTTTGGGAAGCGTGCCACAATCTGATAAAAAAAAGTTACGCGTGCCACTTCCAAATTTTCCACCAAACTAAAAAATATAAAAAAGTGAAAAAATGTTACTTATAGGCTTATTATGGGTTATTTACACCAAAAACATTTTTAAATGCAAGTTCTACATAGTGAAAATGTGTTTTATTCTACCTGCCATGCAAGGCGCTCCATCTGTGCAAACACTGTCTAATTTTGTCCATTCTACTTTGTTAACTTCAATTGCAGCTTTTAAGTTCCTAAGGGAACCGGGACGTTCTAGATGAAGCAAAATTTAGATTTTCGAAGGAACATTATTTTCAACAACAAAAAGACTCCATAAAAAAAATTGTGTCACACAATCTATATACTTTTCTTACTATTCTATAACATAAAATTTTTAAATGTGTACAATATTTTTAGAAATAAAGGGATTTGAAAAAGGGGTACACTTCAAAAGGTATTTTCGTATACATGGGTGTTGATTAGGTACCTGCAGTTTTCCTTTTATAACATATAAAACAACAAATCATACTGTTTAAGTTACAAAATTGTACCTTTATTTAAATGCTGTAGTTTTCTTTTATATTTCATTGCTTAAAATTTTTTTAAAAAATTTGAATCTCGATTTTTTTAAATATTGATAAAAATGGTTATTTTTTTTTTTAGGAAATTGGCAGTAAAACTAAAAATACTAACATTTCAGGAATTAAATTAGTAGCATTAAATACATTATTGCTATACAAAAGTTCATACCAAATTTCACTAAAATATAACAGATAGATATT
This sequence comes from Trichonephila clavata, assembly GCA_019973975.1. Lineage (NCBI taxonomy): Eukaryota > Metazoa > Arthropoda > Arachnida > Araneae > Nephilidae > Trichonephila > Trichonephila clavata. The sequence goes on along the minus strand of BMAO01034393.1, from coordinate 5,398 downwards.
TCTACGGATGTACCTAAAAACTAGAAAAACATATTTTGAGTACTATGAAAAAAGCTAAATAAAATGGTACAGCTTACTAAAATTTGAAATTTAAAGTATTCCAGATTCGTATTCATCTTGCATGAACACTTCTAAAGCACCCTTCTTCTTTTTATTTTGTCTTTCAATAGTCTTGGCATTTTTGTTGGCTTTTTAAACTGTCATCTCGGCTTCACAAATTCTAACTTTGTCCATTTTTCGAAGGCCTTCGCAAGTGTTTATCCCAAGATTTATTTTTAGTGCTCTTAATAATTTTTTCCCTGCATGTGCATCTTCATTAAAGCTTATCACTGCGTCCATTACACCAATTTACAAATTTTTTTTAAAACTCACAATTGTGTTTTTTGGAACTTGATTCCATACACAATTATCGAAGCTTTCATTTGAGTTCTGGGTACGATCATGCAAACATATTAGTAAAAGTTCTTTCGCGGTTAAGTCTCTAAATACACATTTAAAAAGAATTATGTATATGTTTGTAATTATGTTTTTAATCTTGACAAGAACTGGTTCTGTGAGGGAATGTTTGTAGACATACTTTTCTCCAGATACAAAGACATTTGTTGTAACCGCCATAGAGCTATTGCTTACATTTTAAAACTGCGATTACTAGGGTATTAAGCTTTAAACCTATACATGTTATACATTTTTAGAATCAGCATAAAATTTACTTTTTATTAAGATAAAAATCGATTTTCCGAAGGTGAAAAACGTCTTGGTTCCCTTTTAAAAATGTCTTCACCTGTAGTTAAAACTAGTTGGCTCAAAATAAGCAGTTCTTCCGCAGTATCAAAATTATTGTTCGTGTAATGCACAAAGATGCATAACTGCGCATTGTCTGTGATATCACAGCTTCCCTCCAAAGTTAATGAAAAATATTTGTAATTTTGTAGTCCAGAGACAATTTGCGTTCCAACATCCTGGCCCATATCATCTTTACGATGCAGGACGGTATTTCTAGGGGGGGGGGACTATTTTATCAACCATATTTTCGACATTTAGATCACCGACATTCCGGATCCAGCATTCTGATTTTTCATGGATGCAAGTTCTCATTCCCTCTGCTTTATAAAGTGACTACTTTGTGCAGATAGAAATTCTACTACTGTATCTACAACTGCTCTCCTAATATATGTAGGGGTGTATTTTACTTATACAAGTGGCTTTTCTTTTGGTCTCTAGGGGTGAGTTACTATGTCCAGGATCTTGATATTCAAAGAAAAAACAAACTGCTTAGGATAAAATTACTGTTTAATTAAACATTAGATTGATTTCCGATTAAATACTGGTTTACAACATGAGCTATTTCAAGGAGCATACACTCAGTTGTCGCTAAGCCTATCGACTACCACGGTGATCGAAAAACATGGCCCGCTAAGCCTATTGACCACCACGTTGACCGAAACGTGACCTCGTGCCTGTAAAACCGGAGTCTGTCTCTCTCACGTCTGTCTCGTTCTCCGCCGCTCTCGCTTCTGCTTTAAAAACCCACCATTCCGGGTGGATGACGCATATATTCGCTGGCAGCGCCATCTATTGGTGAGGTTGTAACCTCACTGAAAGGAATATTTTATATCCCCAACACTTCAAATCCTACATATATTGCAGAATTACTTCTTGACATTACAGAAATCGTAAATAGCCAACACCTTCAGAAAATTTTTTTTATCTGACATACGCTGACAGCCAATAGCTATAAACACTATACTTCAGCACTGCAAGGGAAAGCTGAAATTCGAATGGAAATCCGAGATGTTAAAAATTAACAGCTCCCGAGAGAGGGTGACTTATTGGACAGATTCGACTGTCCGAGAGAGAGAGAATTTCTTTGTTTTTAGTCTCACCTTACCCAAAACTTTTCTCGGAACTTAAGAATGATGCGGAATTGTGAGTTTTGGAGCATGATCTCCTTTTTGGCTCTATACTGAAAAAAAAATCTTGCTTAGCGCCTTTAAAATTTCACGCTGAAAATTTCTGTTTTTTACTTGTTCTCTTCATGATAATTTTCTATCGTAATTTAATTAATTCAGTAATATTTTCATAAAATTTTTGTAACTTTTCGATAAGTCTTCGCGTGCCACAGTTACAGTTAAATGGTTTTTTTACAACTTTGTTGCCCAAGATGTTTTGAAGAAGGCTTATTGCTTTCTGAGGATTCAAGGTATGGTTTGTGTTCAAATTTTGTTATAAGGTGTAAACATTGTAACTTTTACTCAGTGTTTTCTAGTTCAAAGAAAACTTTAAACTGTCCTGAAGTAAATACAAGATTTGTTTATGGTATGAGACAAATTGGTAAAGGTTTTTCTGCTGGGTTTAAATTATGCGGTACGTTAAATTTACCCAGGCTCAGTAAAACTGCGTACACTAATCATGAGAACAAACTCATGTCTGTGATTTCAGAAGTTAGTGAACTATCAATGCAAAAAGCAGCTTCTGAACTGTTAGTGCTACATCCTTCTAAAAATAAAATAGTTGAATGTAGTGTTTCAGTTGACGGAACATGGCAGCGTAGGGGTTACACTTCCATGAATGGGTGTGTCGCAGCTTTGTCAGTTGACACTGGTAAAGTAGTGGACATTGAAATAATGTCGTCATATTGCCCCATCTGCAGAAAGATTTCTAAAATGCCTAAAAGCATTGAATCGGAAACTTTCGCAGCAGATCACGTATGCCATAGCAATTTTCAAGGTTCTGCGTTGAAAATGGAAGCTGCTGGTGCAACTAGAATCTTCCAACGTTCTATTGTGAAGCGAGGCCCTAAATATGCACAATATTATGGTGACGGGGATTCCAAGGGCTTTATCAGTGTCAAAGATACTTATGGTAAAGATAGTGTCACAAAATATGAATGCATCGGTCATGTTCAAAAGAGAGTAGGTGCGAGATTGCGCAAACTAAAGTCAAAAAATAAAAATCTGTCTGGTAAAGGCAAACTCACCGACTCTTTTATTCACCAATTGCAAAACTATTATGGAATTGCTGTTCGTAGCAATGTTGGAAACCTCTCCGGTCTTCAACAAAATGTTATTGCGGCCCTATTTCATTGCTCATCAAGTGTCAAGAAACCCATGCATGGACAGTGTCCCATCGGTAAAGATAGTTGGTGCTACTACCAGCGAGCACTATCTTGTGGCCAAAAGCCAAAAGAAAAAGAAAAATTCATTAGATAAACCTTTATAAACATGATTAAGCCTACATATTTAGAATTATGTACCAAAGAACTACTAACTAAATGTCTGCATGGCAAAACGCAAAACTCAAATGAGTGTTTTAATGGCATTATATGGCAGAGAGTACCGAAAGAAGTTTTCGTGTGCCTCAAAGCTTTAAAATCTGGTGCATTGGATGCTGTTATACAATTTAATGATGGGTACAAGGGTTGTGTTGACATTTTAAAAAAAAACTTAATATAACTCCTGGTTATTTTACTTTAAAATCATACAAACATCTTGACGTAAAAAGAATTAACGATGCAGAACGTCATTCAACACCAAATGTAAAGCAGCGTAGAAAAATTTTAAAAGCAACCAGGTTGAAAAAAATCAATGTTTTAGAGAGTAAAGAGGGTGTTATTTATAAATCAGGGGCCTTTTAAGTATATCTAATTGTGTTTAATATTAAAAATTGCAGTTTAAAGTTTATTTCTGATTTATCTCAAAATGCATTTTTTTAACGTATTGGCATCTGACAACGTAAATATCAGAAAAAGTTGTGAACCAAATTTGTTTAAACTTTACAAGTACATTAATTTTATAGATTTAAAGAACCCCTACCATTTTCATGTTTATAGAGTTGATATGGTTTTAGTAACTAAGGTGTATATCATGTCTCGTAATAAATTTTTAGTGATTTTTCAATGTTCTTTTACTCGAACCTTGATAAAAATTGTAATAATTTGATTATCATTAGGAAAATGGTACCAGCCCTAAAAAATGTTATGATGATCAACATCAAATTTACAGAAGAGTGATATTTTTGTTTTCATTTGAGTTATGTGCGTTATTCTAACAATGAATTTAATTACAATTTTCACTATGTTTTTCTCCCTAAATTTTTTTGTGAGTTATAAGTAAAATATTAAATGTATTTTTCATAGTTTTAAGTTATGTTTCATCAGTAAAAAATATTTTAATAGCAAATATTACAGTTTTTCAAAAAATTTTCTTCGAAGGTGTACAGATAGGTACTGGATCAAAATTGCTTAGCCCTTCGGGGTAAGTGTGACAAATTAAATTTGTCACACTTACATATTGCAAATTTGGACAAATTTAATTCCAATATATAATGGTAATCTTATACAAATAATTCAATTACTTGCTAAATTTGATCCAGTAATAGTGGAGCATCCTCGAAGAGTGCTAAAAAGGGAAGAAGCTAAGTACACTATCTAGGGAAAAATACTCAGAACGAAATAATTTATCTTCTACATGAGAATTTTAAACTTCATATTGCTCATAAAAGTGAACAATCCGTTATTAGATAATTTTATATTGCGCCTCTGATTTTAGTAAGATCGAACAAATGACATTTCTGGTAAGATATGCATGTATTGAGAAATCTTATCTTAATGAAGTTGTGACGGGTGCTTACGCGTTTCACCAACCTTCTCTCAAATCCTTAAAGATTGTATTTATTTTAACCAATCCCCGCCGAGAGCCAAAGGTGTGACTTATGCAAACAAGATAGTTTCGGGTTTAGCGAGTTCGAAAAAGATATAAAAGGGAGAAATGAAATGAAGAGATACAGGATAACTACGAGGTTGATTAAGAAGGTGATTCTGAGAGATTAGTTTAACTAGTGGAAGTATATTCGCCTGAGGAAGGCTATTGAAAAAGGTTCATTAATTCGGTTCGGGACGGAACTGAAGATATCAAGGATTGAAGCCGCTCCTTAGAACAAACCAGTATTTGAGAAACCTGCCTTAAAAAGGTATCAGGTCAGTTATTTTCATAAATTAGATATAAATGCGTAGTTTGATTGTATACGTTATTCTCCGTGGTTTCAGTTAGTATTCCGTCGTTCATAATCAGATTCTTCTCGCACTCCACTGTAATTTGTTGTTCTTAAAGTTTGATTAATATTTGTGTATTTCTCTATTAAGAAAGATTAATAAATAATATTGATTTATTAATTAAGTAGTCGTTAATCATCGAATCCAACATACCCAAATTTAGATAATATGCAAAGGGGAGTTAATAATCATAGGGGTAGTGAGAGACTACGACAAAGTTACCGTTAAAATAAAAGAATTTTTTAAGTTTTCCTTCCAGTTAAAAGATTGATTTGAAAAGAACTTTCATATTTAACAGCTGAGAAACTTCAAAAATTAGGGCTAATTTGCTAGATATGCGGGAGGCAG
>BMAO01034392.1:0-60033 GCA_019973975.1 Trichonephila clavata | reverse complement strand
ACGCGTCAGTATGTGCTACTTTCGTTGTTGTTGTCCTCGTCTTCATCGTCGACAAGGTCGGATTCTTCTTGCACGGAAGTCACCATCTCGTCATTATTTAGTATTTGAAATTCACAGTCTTCTGCATCGTAAGCCATGCAGGTTTTCTACATCAACAAAACTTCAACAAAAAGCACGTATACACCCCCTCACTTCTGAAACAAACTGACCTAACATTCGCGCAGATGTTTACCAAATCACACAGCTGAAATTCCCCAAATATCCCTCAACTTGGGTTTTCCCGTCACTTTTGGCCACACAGAAAACAAATGTTGAGCATTGCACTGTTCGAAAATGGACCTGACTTTGGTTCTGATGTTTGACACTCCGGATAATAAACGTTCGGATAAACGACGTTCTACTGTATTGTGAAATTGCTTCCAAAACTGTTTACTTAATCAAAATATATATATGCTCCATCTGTATTAGTACACCTTTCTGAAAGAAACTTTAATGCATAGATGCCTGCCTTAAAGAATATCTGGTCTTATATAAGAATCAATAAACTCTGATAAGGAATTTTTCAAACTGTCTTCGGTTTCATACTGTTTAGCCCAGGATGGCTAACCCGTGGTCAACCTTGAATAATTTTGCGGCCTGCAAGATTCATTACGACTTTACAAACTACGACTATTTTGTACAATATTTTTGTTTTAGTGTTTTTGTAACGAATATATCCCGTAATTGTTTCCGTTTTATCACGTTGCTTTTGCTACTGCGATTTTTTTTTCCTTTTCGAAAGTGAAGTTTGTCAAACATAAATCGCGCTGAAACTTAATGGACGAAAACCTGCAACATCAATTACGATGCGCAAATACACGCATTTAAGATAGACTTGCGAAAACTAAGTAAAAAAGAGAGTTGAGAAACGAATATATCAATAATTAAATAAATTAAAAATTATTTGATCGTTGCATTATTATTATTATCTATATTTGTATACATGAAAAACAATGAAAAAAACAATAAAAAGACATTCTGTTTTAAATTTTCATTCCAAAAAATGTTTGTAATGGGTCCAAATAAAAAAAAAGATATGTATTTTCATATGCAACCCACATGATTATAATGTTTTTCCGAAGTGCTCCTCGAGGTCATTTGGGTTGGCGACCCTGGTTTAGCCAGTAGAAACTGCTCTAAATGTTTAAAAAAGTGAAAGTCGGTTGGTGAAGGTAAGCTAGGTGATGCAAAATTTCATATTTTTATTCATTTAATTTTGCAATTGTTTTGCACAACGAATGTAACCAAGCATTGACGTGGACAGGACGTCTCAAGACTTCTTGAGGCTCTGGGATCTCACGCAAAAGTAGGCCATGGGCCTCTATACAAATGTAAGCCCCAACTTGACCCTTAAAAGTAGACAGTACATAGCATACGTTGTCAAAAAACCAGGAACAAATAAATATGCATGACTTACAAACGCACACACCGGCTGGACCGACTGCCGCTTTGACCGAATGAGTAATGAGGGTGTATGGTGATAGACCTAGGCCAGCACATTTAGCCAGTTGACATATTGTCCTAAATTGACAGTTTTCCAGAAAATACAACCGGGAATAAGATTTGACCTTTAAAATTATTGGAATTGTGATCTTAGTAAGACAGAGTCGAGAACGAGACAAGGCCCCATTGGGTCCAGTCTGTAAGACGCCCCTGGGCCATCCCCTTTAGCCAGTTGACAAATCGTCCGAAATTCTCAGTTTTTTGGAGAATACAACCAGAAATAACATTTGACCGCTGAAATTATTTGAATTTTGATCTTATTTAAGGCAGAATCGAGAACGAGATGAGGCACCCATTGTTTCGAAGGCCCTGGGCCCGGGCTCAGTTGGCCCATTCCTTAAGATGTTCTTGGTAGTGAAATGTATTGGGGCCTGTCGATTGACAAAAGATGGGCGCATAGTTTTTAATTTTTCATGCGTTTTATAAATAAACTGGCAATATAATAGTTACCCACCAATATTTTCAAAGCATCATTTTCGATATATGTTTTGGGTCTTCTATGTGGCTCATTTTGTTGGGAAATCACCAGACTGAAATTTTTCAAACCAATGCTGCACTTTTCGATCGCTAACAGCATTCTCCCCAAATGCCTAGTTTATATCTTAGGCAGCATTTGCAGTATTATTACCAAGTTTATATTCATATAAAAATTGCACGAATATTGATGGATTCCATATCCTTATGAAATTCAAAACAAATAACAAGATGGAGCACTTTAATGAAAATCTTTGATGAAGTGTGACTCTGGTAGCGGATAATACGACTACAAACGAGGTTATGCCAAAAACAAAAGCATAACGAAAACAAGGAGACAAACCTTCACATGTAAAGAAAATCTCATATTTCATATGGACCAACCTAATGTATTACTGTCGAAGCTTTACGCAATCTAAGAGTGCGCAAAAAAAGTTCAGATTTATTTTTATAAAATTAATATAATATAATATATATATTATTTAAATAATATATAATAATATATATATATATACAACCTAAAACCGAACTCGAAGAACTTTGTCAAGTGCAAAGATGCTTTATTAATAACAACACATTTCATCTACTGTGAAATACAGGGAACATTATACAGCAAGGGTTGGCAACCTATGGCAGGTGTGCCACATGTAGCACGTGGTACAATTCTCTCAGTGGCACTCTGCACTACTCTAAAAATTGGTCAGTTTTTGAGTGGATGGAAGTTGATAAATTTATAATGGATCTTATTTGACAAAATGTTCAGGACAATGGGCATTTATGGAATTATGAAAAAATCTGAAAGAAAACTCTAAAGATAAATTTACAGCCATTTTGTAAATACTGAATGCCATTTCTGGAGAGATTAGTTGTTTGAAGAGAGAAAATTGCATGCACTGTCTGCTTTCGCTTTTAGTTCTACATATCTAAGTAAAAAAATCTTACCTTATGTGGAAAATATTTCAAATTCACAAAAAAAAAAAAAAAAAAAAAAAAAATTAATGTCTTTAAAATTGTATTAAATTGAATGTCACACGTTATACCGCTGATTTCGCGATATGAAAGTAGGGCGATGCACACAAGCACTAGGTTCGAATTAAAATTTTTATTTAACTATAATGAAGAGAAATATTCATATTTTGCGTTGTCGATTTCTTAATTTAACAAATATGTTTAAAATTACATAATATATGTACAATATTTTTTTAAATTTTTGTTGAAGAAATAGTTATATTTTATGGTGTTTATTTTTTATGTTAAGAAGTATCTTTAAGCGAGGCAAAATTAATATATAATAAAACTGTATATCTATATTGACCACTATTCTCTAAGTCTGCCTGAATTATCGCGGAAATGGAACTGTTTCAAAAGTGTCCTACTGTGTGGCAAGCTGAATCATATTGGTAGATCTACATGAGGCCTAATTAAGTTGGCCATCCCGACTTTAAACCATTTTCACAAACATTTGATCTATAACAATACTAAAAGCAAAATCAATAATTAAGCGCAGAAATATTACTATTGCTACACTTTTCAAAAACATTTCTATAATAATCTTAGGTTATATTTTTTATCATCAAAGTAATATAAACAGGGACGCGCGTCTTAAGGCTCTTTGAGGCCCTAGGCCCAGAGAAATCTTAAAAATTTTTAGGTCCTGTGCCCCTATGCAAAAATAGGCCCTATCTGAGATCTTTAAAAGTAGACAGAAAATAACATGCGTTGTCAAATACTCGTTCAAACGGTAATTTGAAACAAATAAATGTGCACTACTCACAATCTCAAAAACTTAGGCACTAACCGGCTTGACCGATGGCCGCATTTCGACTAAAGGAGTTGATGTTATTAGGCCTAGGCCTACACATGGACAACGGTCATCACATAATCATATAATCTTACTTTTGCCAGTTGAAGTGCAGTTTAAAATTCCTTGTTTTTCAGAGAATATGCACAGGAATAATATTTGTCCATTAAAATTATTCGGATCATGATCGCATTAAGACAGAATCGAGAACAAAACCAGGCCTCCATCGAGGGCAAGGCCCTGGTCTTAGTTTGCCCCTGCCTTAAGACATCCCTGAATATAAATCATTTTCAGGATGATCACCGTTTCCCACTGATTAAGATCTTTTAGGGTTTGTAGCCGATGTGATTTTGAAATAGTTTCATGAATTCAGATCTGGATTCATTCTATCAATGACCTTTGTGTGGAACACTGTGCGTTAAATCAAACAGATGTAGTATGAACATGGAGAAGGAGTGCCTACTCGAGTGTCGATATCGTCATTTTAGGGTCGTTCAAAATTATGAGGCTTGATTTACAGCCAAGCACAAATAGGAAACCTGAAAAATGTTCAGTCTTCCAATACAGATAAAGGCGTGGTGAAAATGTTGGTAAAATAAGACACCAGCTCATTTATAATTCTTATTACTACTTGACCACACTATAGGATAAAGAGGTTTGGTACCAATAATTTTCGTGTGCTCTAGAGAACAGGTCTTCAACCCGTATCCCTTGGGTCAGGAATGGTTCACTGAAGGCATTACAGTGTAGTCATTACAGTCATTTGAATTTGAGGCATTGTCTGCTTTTTGTCATAAGAAACTCCATTTTTCTGTTATTCTTGATATTTAAAACATTTCACTGGTATGTTTGACATTGTAACGTTTGTGTGTGAGAAAAATAATGGTATAGCGTGGTATTTATTAATTTAAATATTTGGTTTATTTACATCACACAACTATATAAATTACAGTACATACATTGAAGCTATTTAAAGGATTTGTCAGTTCATTTAAGTCCAAATTCTAATGTTTGCGAGGGATGAGGAAGGAGTTTACATCCGTGCCCTTCGAAGTTTCCAACGGATTCTTTGTCCTCTTAAGAATCTCTGGATGGTAATGGTCGACCTTTTTATCCTCGAGTTATATCCGGCTCGTGAACGAAGTTGGATGTCTCACAGTGTTTCTCTGGGTGTTCGAAGGTTGCCCGGGTGATGACCAAAGACAAGACCTCGCAATATTTTAATAATGCACGTGTGCATAGGAAACGCGGTTATGCTATCCACAAAAAGAAGCCTTTCAGCTGTGCAACGGAAACACGTTACAATATCTACTTGAGATAAAATTTTCTGAAAATGACGAATTTTTCAAAAATTTCACTGTTTTAAATAATTTTAAATATAAAAGATCTGACAAAATGCATAAAATCTCAGAAATTTTCGGGGAAAAGGTGGACTCTTATCTTTAATAGGTTTGCAAAGTATTTTAATTCAGCTTTCATCTCACTTTTTTGAAACCGATATATATATATATATATATATATATATATACAAAAAATCAGCCGTAGTCTCTTAAAACAAACCTTTTTTATATAAATTTCTTGACTGCAATATTTTTTGACAGTCGTGTGGCCCGTGGACCATCGTAAATTTATTAATTTGGCCCTCAAGTGTGAAAGGTTGAAGACCCTCTACTCTCTCTTTCTATAAATATATATATATAGTGGGGTTATGGCACGGAGTTCTAGGGGTATTTAAATTGACGACACTGGTTTTGACTAAGACTAACGTTTAATGTGGGCACTTGTTACAGGACTACACACTACTACACATATATATAATTGATAACGTTTAGACAAATGCTTCTTATTGTACTCAACAATGGTTTCTCAGTCTGGTATTCACATCACAATTATCATATAACAGTTCACAATGGTGACAACGTTCTTCTACAGTTCACGATGGCTTATGTAATCCAGGTGATGGATGTGTCACCTTCACGTGACTCTCCTTCCAGCATTGGGCAGCTGGTCCCTACACGGCCAGTTAGTACCCGGTTGCTTTCGTTTCAGCAGCGTTGGATATCCGACCTGCGCGTCGCATTTCCCATTGCTCGTTCCTCATCTCTCGCCTCTTCTTCGCTCGCGTGGCCAGCGACCTCTAGAGTGCGGTCTGTGGAAACTCCCACATATATCTGTTTTAATTCGCAATAATTTTTAATCAAAACTCCACAGAGCACGATCATTAGAAAAACGAATTTTAGAGTTAATACGAAAATATTCATAGCATCTGTTTTTACAGTAGAACGAAATATTAAACGAATTTTTTTTAATTATGTCATATTTCATTATATCCCATCACCTACTAGAGGTATTTGAAAAATTATTTTTCACTTATAAAATTTACTTCGATTTGCTCCAAAAAAAATCAAAGTAAAATTTATATTTGTCTGTACTTTTTCGCCTATGCTAATTTTACTTTCAGTTTTCTGAAATAGTTGATTTTAAAATATCGTTAAAGTTAATTTCATAGCTCCATAAATGAAATTTCAACTTTTTTTCCCAAAAAGAAAATGACAATTAATAATTTTTTCTACAGTTTTAAAAATTTTTATTTCATATTATTTTCACAACATTTTGAAAGAAAAAAAACATTTAAAATACAAACTCAATTCTATCTTATTGCAGTCTTAAGTTTTTATCTTAGTTTTATCAATTCTTGTTTAGAAATTTTATCTGATGAATCTAGTTTAAAAGAGAAGGTTAAAAAACGTCATAAATCTTACTACTTCCCGGTTCCCTCGCAAGTGTTTGAAACCAACGTGTGTGTGTCTGCCAGATGTCTCGAATATCGGGAGTTTAAAATACTGTTGAAGATGAAAACCTTCTGGTGCTGATTGACCTGATTTGAACTGAAAGATATCACGTGATTTTTGAATTCATATACTTTTTCTTTACTAAGATTAATAATAGTTATTAGAAAACCTATTGGACATCTTTTCTCTCAAAATAAGTAACAGGTACATTGATATATGAGCTTGCATCAAAATTTGAATATTATTTCAACTCACTTAAGCGCCAAACAGACCGCTAGCGGCGAATCATCTCTCGTCGTTTTTTTTTTTAGGAATATAAAGGGAATTAGCAGTTCAGATAAGGACACATCGTGCGTAATTTGTTAACTTTCCTTCTTACGCTCGTGGAACTCCAGGAGCCCACTGGCGGTTGAATAGCCAAATTTAAGCATTTCTTCCTCCAAGACCAAGGAAATTCTTTTGTGTCAACTGTTAAACTTTTAACATTCAATTAAAAATGAACGTAAAAAATTGTTTTAATGGTTTTTATCGAAATAATGTATACTAAATTAAACAATGCAGTAATAGGTCCAACTAAATCCTTCGTATTAAGTTTCAGAAAATTCAGTATTGACAGCAGATTGGTTGGGATGATAGAAAATTTAATACTTTTGCTTCCGATGGGTGTATGATAGTTTGGAGAAGAAAAAAAGAGGAAAAATTCTAAGATTTAGTTAAAATGATGGAGGTGGTCTTGTGTGAGAAAATAAATCGGGGGATGGTAAAAAATTCAATAATTTCGCTTCCGATGGGTGTATGATAATTTGGATAAGAAAAAAAGAGGAACATTCTAAGAATTAGTTAAAACGGTGGAGGTGGTCTTGTGTGAGAATGTAAATCGGCTTCAGGATTAGGTAATTTGCTATCTTTTGAGGATATTTTGTGAACAATGGGCTTTATTTAAATATTTTAAAAAACAATTTGAAATTATCCGCCTAAAATTTGGGCATTGGAGACGACTTAATTTTTTACAAGATAATGACCCCTCCCCCAAAAACACTGCTCTTAACGTACGCCTCTGGTGTATCTATAAATGCCCCCCCCCCAATTCTGAAAATACCTCCTCAATCACCTGATTTAAACCCAGTAGAACAGGTGGGGACCCAGAGCCTAGATTTGTGTAGGGGCTTAGAGCGTACTTTTGCGTGGGGGCCCAGGGCCTCAAGAAGTCTTAAGACGTCCCTGATTATGGATTGTATTGATTTCTTTTAAGAAAATTCGAGTTTTTTGCTGTTCTTTTTTTTATAAATTCATGAAAAAATAACTTATTTGTACTCTTCTAATCCTGCTGTTGATGCTATTCCTTCCAGCTATTTAAATTCCTACGTGCTTGTGATTCTTGGCAAAATCATACTGATTAAAGTACTTTCTTTCCCGAACTAATACACACGCGCAGAAATATTTCAATTGCTGGTGACATTTCCAGGCCTAAAAACTTTTATTTCTATGAGCTTAAAATTATTATTATGCTCTAAAATATGTTCATATGGCTTATTAATATCAATAAATTTAAACTAATCGGACACAAAAATTTAATTATTTATTTATTCTATTAAAATGAAATACTTTCCTCCATTCGAGACGAACTGCGCAATTTCGCATTAAATTTATTCATGCGAAATACTCATTCTACTAAAAAAGTACGCATAAGAATAATTACAAATTAGGAGAAGAGGGGCTGGGGAGTGCCAGAGGTACTTGAAAAAATTAAAACTGCATGGTTTATACTTACCTCATTATGGTAAGCATTAAAATTTTAAAAGAATAATCCAAACTTAATCTATTGTAATAAATAAACAAAAACATTTTTTTATACAGTCGTCGAAATACAGGATAATGCGAATCTTTTTTAAAGAAAGAAATGACGTATACGACAACTAAAAAATTAATCTTAAATACGGTGCTGCAGGATATAAAAGTATTTTCATAGCTATATCCTTTAATGTCAGGGGAAAAAAGCATTCTTGTAAAAGCTACGCAAGCCAAATCAGAAGCATTTTTCAACCATCAGATCTTACTACATTTAAATGCCGAAGGTAGAAATAAATTGGTTAAAAAAATCCATAAATGGATGCAGATTATAATTTTAAAGTTCGATTAAATATTCACATTTTTAATCTGAAAGGAACTTTTTTGAAGAAGCAATTTTAATTATTCGTATATCATTTTAAAGCCTGTTTAAAAATGCATGCTTTCGATTTGAATAATTATTCATCATTTATGAAGTTATCTGTACCGAAGAAATAAATGCAAGTAAAAACAACAAAGAAAATGTATATTTTTTCCTTTCAAAGTACTCTCTCTCTCCTTAATCTGTTTCTGTACATTTTGTTAAAAATCATTTAGAAGTAAAATTGATTTTTGATTTATATCATTAATATAAAATTTTATAAAATCTTTAATTTAAAATTATAATTTTTCATCTGTCATCCAGTATACTTATTGATATATGTTTGGAATATCTATAAATTTTCAGTAAATAATTTTGTTGATTGCTGGCCAGCACCTGAAATGCAATACCGTGAAGGATACATTGGGGATTCAAACCCCTCTCGTATATCAAGTAGGGTTTCTTTCCCGGGTTCCCGGGAAATCATAAGATTTTTGTACTTTTTCTATTCCTGGGAATCACACGGGGCTTGAATTATCTACGAGGTAGCTATTTTTGACTTGACCTTACATTATTTCAATCTCGGACATTGTTAACTGAACCTACTGTGGCAATTTGAGATCGTTCACCCCGAACTTCCAGACGAAGGAATGGTCGTTAACCCAACTGTGGGGTAAGAGATGTAATATGAGAACTTTGGGGGCTGAGAATTTTTCCACTGGTGGGCTATCGAGCTTGGTTAACAAGAAATATTGGGTGTTTAAACCAATCGCATTTCGTTGCCAACCAGCACTTTGTGATTGAAGTTCCAAGATCTAGATTTATGTGGATAATGTAAATTCTTATTCTTAAAACTATAATTTATTTAATCTTTTTTTTAAAAAAAATTTCGGATACTTGTCTTTATTATGAGTTATCTAATTGAATCAGCAATTTGAAGATGAGAATGAACCCCCAAACTGTTTGGGGGAGAATATTTTTATAAGAAATTGCGCAATTTTTCTTATTTATTATTTTTTTAAACTTAACTTTCGTGTGAGATTCTTGAAAAATATTTATTTATATTTATGTAGCAATAATACAGCAATTCCATAAACAAGAAATCAGTTATACAAATAAAATATCTTAAATACAATAATTAATATTTTTAGCGTACATAATCGGCACTTCAGCAGCAAATGAGTTTTCAAGCATATATTAATATTTATCTCTTAGTAGCAACATTAGAGAAATAATTGATTCAGAGAGAGCTTTGACTGGTTAATTTTCAAACACATGCGAGTCAGTAAAGGAACATTAATTTTAGTAATTATTTTTCAAATGTGAATTCTTTTCCCCGAGATTTTTAATTTACAAAATCTTTAACTCTAAAATTTTTTCCATGCCTGAGTGATAAAAGTATGAATTGCTTATGCTTTCTGAAATGCTATTTCAAAAATGAATAATCAATTTATTATTTATTTTTTTGCACTTTTTAGCTCACTATATAAATAAGAATTAATTTTGTAATTTATATGCATCCTTATTTTATGTAATGATTATTGGTTTTATTTAAAAATAACTTGTTTTTAAATTTGTTATAATTTTGATGTATTTTCGGGAATCCCGGGAACGGCAACTACATTCCCGGGATTTCCCGGACATTCCCGGGAATGGAAAAACCCGGGAAATCAGAAACCCTAATATCAAGAGTTTTTTTAAAATCTTTTGAGATAAAAATTACACCTTGGTGCTTCCGCTACTTGTGTTTTCAATTCCCTTCTATTAGTTCACTCTCTATATTTATCTTGTTCAAATTTTCAATCGTTAATAAAAAGCATTTTAAAACACTCAATTGAACTGAAATTTCATATACAAGATTGCTTTGGATGACAATACAGTAATTTAATTGTAATTAAAACTAATTATTCAAAGAATTACAAATACAGTCCCGTTGGCATCAGTTTTGGTGATTTAGCGACCCTTATGGCGACTTACAAAAATTTGAAAAGATTTTTTTCTCACATTTTAAAGAACTCAATTTTTCTGAAATTTTTTATACACTATTGTTTTGGGTAACAATACGATAATTTAATTAAAATTTTTTAGAATTAATTGACTGTAATTAATTATTTGAAGAATCACACATACAGTCACGTTGGCTTCATTTTTAGCGACTTGGATCAAAATTTTAAAAAGATTTTTTTCCCGCACATTTCAAAACTTTCAGTTGAACTGAAATTTTATATGCACGATTGTTTTGGATGATTTTATGATACTTTGAAGATAATTAATAAAAATTAATTGCCACTTAATGTCGTCATTCTGTCATACGTACCTATATACATATTTATATTAATTTTAATTATTTAATAAAATAACCAAAATAATTTTTTTTGTTGATTTAAGTAGGAATTGACTTAATTTTTTAAATATTATTTGAAAAAAAAAAACTCCTTTCCCATAATAGTAATCTAGTGTACACATCGTAGGTGCTTACAGCGCCACCAACAGTAGCTATGTAAAAATAGAACAGACTGCAATTTTGAAGAACTGAAATTGCTTTTTCGTGTGGTCATTTTGTGTGAAAAGTTTTAATATACCTGAAGAAGAAACGAGTGTCTCTGGGAGCTCTTTTCAGAACTCAACCGAGGGAGAATTGCTGCCTAAGGGGAACGCGGATTATCTTTCCGAAGAAATGGTGATTGAAATCAAGCAGCAATGATATGGATCTGAAGACAGAGGCTTGCAAGAAAGATCGAATGACCGATGGGCATGAATTGTAATAATCTCACAGTACGTGATGTCAGACATATTGTGCGCATAGCAGTGACGAACTCCCCTGCCACATCTGGAATCATATCACAACAAATACGGACACATGCACAACAATCGGATACCATTCAAAATCATTTGCAACAAATTGGAATGTCCACAAGCGTTTCTTGTTGAAATTAGTTATACTTTTGAAATCTACAGGCGTTTGCGTCTGTGCTCGATGGTGCATCGAATTCAGGGCATGGACAAGCGAGCAGCATAGCATTCATTCCCTTTACTCTCTGCCGCTTGCAGAAGGTGATCAAGTTAGTCTGCAGCCACGATGGTCGAATTAGTCGGGAGACACTATGAAGAGAGGTTGCTTAGCTATCCCCTAATACAGCGATACTCAACCTGCGGCTCGCGGGCAGCATGTGGACCATTGAGCCTTTATAACTGACTCGGTCATGGCCCATTCCTATGAGAAATTAATTTACTAAAGAACCATGTATTAAAAATTTGGCGGGAAATTCTTTCAGTCAATAAATCAAATATTTCAATTTTACTTTTAGCTGTCGATGTCGCACGGTTGCGAATTGATATTTTTTTTTTCTATTTGTAACTGCAATGATTATTGATAACAAACAACAGCGGAGTAGCGATCATTTTATGGGCGAAACTAATTCTTAACTATTGCTCATGTTTTGCAAGTGAAATATATTCGAATAAAATAAGTTGTTTCGAGACTATTGAGAAGTTGACTATTTTGTATAACAAACATAGACCAGTAATTGTTCGGTTTGTCGCAAAAGTGTTGTATTTAAAAAATACCAATAAAAACGAATCGTCCAATGACACTTTTCTTCGAAGATCTCTTTCAAAAGGTGATAAATAGGCTTTCTTGAATAATCTTTGCAACAGCAACAAAGTGTTTTGTCAATGGTAATGTCACAGTGATGACAAAGGCATCCTATGAAATTTGTTATATTTATTGGTAATCATATGAAACCATTTACTGATGCAGAAAATGTGAAGGGGAGTGTTTCTTAAATGATTCCAGTTTAGTGTTTGATAAATTCAGTGACAAAAATTAAAAACACTTATAATAATTTAAAAAACAAAAATGGGAGGTTTAATATTTTGATCAATTTTCCATATTTTAAATTTCCTATGTTACTTAATCTTAAAGCATTATTCTCCCCCCCCCCTACAACCTTCATGATGCGGCCCTCGTGAGATAGCTGTCATATGTATGCGGTCCGGCAGAAAAAAAGTTGGAGTACCCCTGGCCTAATGCATCATCATAATGGTCCTACATATAGCATATTTTTTTGGGTGGTCATTGATTTAATTTCCGCTACAATGACATCCAACGCTGCAACTCTGAGGTTTTGGAGCCTGCTGTTATCCTTAACTTTCAGAGCCTGTCCTGCCGCAGTCCAAGCAATGGGTGATCAGATGCGGCATGCAATGTTCAAAACTTCTTAACTCACCAGATTGCATTGCTGCCTTTGCGTGCCTGTTCTTCCCTATCTATCACTTACCGTATATTTCTTGTTTATGTCTGGTAAACGACTAACTTGGGATACACTGCCCATTGCTAAATAAGTAATGCAAGAACAATTAATGCCAGTCGTGGTGGTAGTTCTTATTCTAGTTTCATTGTCTCCCCACTTCTCAGAAAGCAGTTTCTTCAATCATTTTGCATTTCTAATGCGTATGTTAACTACCTGATAAATTTGGGTTTGATACGTCTTGTACTTTTTGGTGTTGGTATTTTGGATGACTAGCAGTGTATATCTCAGGAATTTATAAGTGATAAGAAATTTTTCTTTCTAAAAAAATGCAAGTAAAGGAGCTGAAGAAAGAATTATTTCGTTTTGTATTTTATTTTTTAACATTAATATTTAAAATTTTTTTTATAAAATGGTTATGACCCTGTAAAGAACGATACAGACGTTAGCTTTGCTTAAATTTAGACCAATTTAGAATGGAAGGTAGAAGCCTAGGGGTTGAGTCGTCTGGGGTTTAAATCTGGGCTGGGAAAAGTCGACTCAGCCTGCCATTCCTTCAATGGGTTGATAAATGAGTACCAAGCTTAGTTTGGAACTAAACACTGGGGATTTAGCTTGAAACTGACCACCTGACTGGAACATCTACTCATACATCTCGGTGCCCAAAACTGAAATAGGCACACAGGCCTTGGCCCTTTTAGGCCACTGAGTTTAGTTTAGAATGGGAGATGGGCAATTTTCATAAAACAAAAATATATCTTCACATTTTTTTAACTAGTTGATATTCTTGCAGTTATAAACTTACTGCCAGCTAGTAATGTTATGAGAATCTTCTTAAAAGCGGAGGTTATTGTTGGTGTAGCCTTCATATATTTTGAGTAGAATCGACTAAATTCATAATATATTTCAAAATTGGAATGTCATCATTTTTTACAATTATAGAAAACATTATATATCAGATATTTTTGAAAAGGAAAAATAAAACAGAAATCAAATTAGATTTTTTACACACATAATGCAATGAATGTGCAGTTCCCTCTTTCTTTTTAAAAACGTTACTTAATAGAAAATAAAACATCAGCTCTATTTTTAAAAAAAATAATGTATTAAAATGGGATATTCTTAATAAGTTTCATGTATATTTATGCATATACTGGAATATTTCAAAATGACAAATATATTTAAGAAAACATTTTGAAAATTTCGCAATTATATTTACAATATCGGTACTCATTTTATCTGTGCAAAAATTTTTTGTTCTAGTATTTACAAATTTTGAAAAAAATTTCATAAAAGAATGCTTATTTTATATCGTTATACAGACTTTTTTTGTTCTTCAAACGTGTTCTAATATTCCTTCAAATTATGATGGAAATACCCAGCACTTTTTTCTCCAAACAAACCCTTTTATTAATCACGTTGAAAAATAGTCTACTATGCTCAAATTTAAGGGAATATTAAATACTATGTATAATTCATAACTTTCGTGGAAACCGGAGAAAAGATTAAGTGTTGATAACATACTATCAACACCTGACCTAATTATATCTAGAAAGTTATGAATAGGAAATAAATCATAAACAATTACACATTGCCAACACGTTTCTTCACATATTACTTTAAAAAAAAAGACCTCGTCGGCACATTGTATTGAAAGAAATGCTTCTATTGATGGATGTATCGACTAAGACAAAAGTCACTAATCTTGGGTGTTGTCATATTTGATGGAAAACTACCCCGTTTTACCATCGATGCTGATATATATCATTTAGTTTGACGGAAAGGGAGGGAAAAAAATCTGATTCCGGTTTTTTAAGGCATTTTTAGAGGAAAATACTTATCATTTTTTATTAAATAAAAATATGTGGATAGAACTTAATTCATGTTTTCGAATACCTTAAGTTATTTTTAACAATGTTTATAACAATAGCTAAAATAAATAAAACAATTGTAGCACCCTTTTATAAGCTTCACTTGTATGTAACAATCTTTGAACTCAATTTTTGCTCTTTGAAAAGTCAGATTAATTCCAAATTTTGCTTACTTGTCCAGGACCGATGACAATACAATCATTTAATAATTTGGTTCCATTGTCTTGATCAGGATTAGCAATCTCCCATTTTTAGATCTCATCCCGCACCTGGGGACTAATTTTAGATCCCATTTCTATATTTGGCGACTAAAAGATTAAGTTGCAACTTAGTTCGATTAACTATAAAAGGGTGTTTTTTAGTTTTTTTAAGCTATAATTTATATTTTGGATATAATCACTACTACCACGCGTTCTTAGTAAGCAGTTTTGGTAGGAATCGTCTTTCGATCTAAAAATAGCATTTTCTCTTCTTAGGGAACAATAGAAAAATTTCAGATTTCATGAGTTCGAATAACAGAAAGCATCATTAAATTATAATTTTTAATAACAGCTGCGAATTGCTTTCTTTTTTTCTCTTTAAGAAATGAACTGTATAAATAACAATGTTTGTTGCATCTGTAATTAAAATTTTACATAAGAAATTAAAATTCATCTTTTAAATAAGAATTTAAAAAAAATTAAACTTGAATTTATTTTATATTAAAACATATATAATTAATAAAGCATGAAAAAATCAATTAATTATAAATATATAATCAATATCAATATTGAATAGCTCAATTACGTATTATTATCCTTTAGAAAATAAACAAGCGTGTTTATGTATTTCAATATAAAGTTCCATAATAGGAATAAACATAACTGGTTTTATTAAAACTATATATAACTTTACAATTATACTTAATGAAAATGTGGAATGTATATAAATTTGCTGATGAAAAAGAGATTCAGGAGAAGGATAATCTATTTTGGGAGGACTTTATCCTAGTGCAATAATGATTAAGAAACTTTTGTTCTAGAGCTAACGTCCCATACATCTTTTAGGTAATAAAAAAATTCAAACTATAGTAAAGAGTAAATATTAAAGGATTAAACAAACCGATGAATGTAAAAATATATACGATGTTTACAATCAAGCCTATTCACAAAGTTATCATTTCCCTAGAAGGCTTTCATATAAATTGAGTATTTATATTTCATTGTGTGTGATACAGAAACAAATCGTGATTACTTATTAATATCGCAATTGGTGACGAATTGTGTAATCTTGAACCACGACTATGTGAGAATGACTCCCCTAACTTCTAAAGTACGTCAAGCAGGGACGTTTTAAGGCGTAGGACAACTGGGCCCGAGCTTAGGGCCTTTGTCTCGTTCACTACTGAACCTTAATAAGATCATGATTCGAATAATTTTAATGGTCAAATATTATTTCCGGATGTATTCACCGAAAAACTTCGCATTTCGGACAATATGTCAACTGGCAACAGTGACCAGCCTGTATTTTTATGTGATGACCGTCGTCCATGTATAGACCTGGGTCTACCACCACGCATCATCATTATTCATGAAGTCAAAGAGTGGTAATCGGTGGATCCGATTTGTGCTATTTCTAAGTCATTCACATTTGTTTCGGATTACTGTTTGTACGAGTATTTGACAACGTAAGCTATGTACTATCCAATTTAAGGTTCATGGGTGGGGTCTACATTTGCGTCAGGGCCCAGGGCATACCTTTACTTAGGAGCTCAGGGCCTCAACATCTCTGAAGACGTTCCTGACGCCAAGGAGACGATTTTAAGCTCTAATGGACAATGACTTCTTGAGACCCTGATCCCTTATACAAAAGTAGGTCCCATTTACAACCCTGTTAAGTAGGCAGTATATAGCCTAAGGTGTAAAAATCTGGTGCGAAAAGGTAACCGATAACAGATTGTGGGAGACTCACAATCTCACAGTCCTAGGCATATACTGACTCGACCACTGCCGTTTTTTGCCTATATGATGGTGTATGGTGGTAAACCTAGGCCTAAACAGGACGATAGACATGACATAAAAATGGAGTCTTGCCACTGTTGCCAGTATGCATATAGTTCGAAATTCCCTTTGATGATGGACCATGATTTTAATTAGATTGAGTCGAGAAGGATGAGTGACCTCCTCAAAATCATGGTCTTGGGCCCGCGCCCAGTTAGTCCATGCCTTAAAACGTCCCTGGATGCAGGGATGTCTAAGTCTCTTTGAGGCCCTGGGCCCCATGGAAATCTTAAAATTTTTTGAGGTCCTGGGTCCTTTATTAATTAACACACATGGAATGTTGTCTCAACTTGAAATAGAATGGATTTGATTTAAGACATCTAAAAACAATATTCTTTTTTTAATTTTCTAGAAAATAAAGACCACTTAGGCATAAAAAATTGAATATTTATCAGAAAAAACAACTGTTAGATACCTTGAAGTTTCCTTTTCTTCTCTCCATTATCATTTCGAACATTTAAACATTTATTGTGTATTTGTTCACGAGCTTCAGGATTCTTATGTTATACACTTCTGCCGCGAATGCATCAAGTCAGGTGTTCACTGCATTTTCCAACTTTTCATCTCTTCCAAAACGCTTACAGCAATCTTTTCCCTGAGCTTAGGGAAAAGATGGTAATCATTAAGAGCAAAGATCTGTTCGGAGAATCAGTCTTTTGATTGCAGTGACCTGTCCACCCACGAAAACATTTTTTATGATTATAATCATGAATAACATCGGTTAATTATATTGAAACTAATTAGTATAAAATACAATATTTAATACACTGTACTTGTATCTTAATAACAATTATAGTACTTAAATATACCTCCAATGTATCCAAAATTTCAAGTTTTTGAAGATATATCAGTTTGTAGAATGTTTTTTAAATTAAGTAAGAGGATATTTTGGGGGTGACGCGGGAACAACTAATACATTGTCGTTGCCAGAAGTGCACACAAAAATTTTCAGGAGGGGGAGGGGGGGTACCTCGTCGTCTCTAGCCGACCCTCTGAAATCTCCCGACAATCCCTGGGGTTCATGGACAACTGATGTAAGAACCCTGACCTAATTCGCGGACTCCAAACACAGAGCTTCTTAAACTTTGGGTCACGACCTCATTCAGAGTCTCACAATTAAATTCAGGGATTGTAAATATTTTAGTGAAATTAAAAAGAAAAATATCTTGTTGCACGCAGTATTTTCAAATGCTAGCATTGGTATGAATTTCAATTACCAAATTTTGTGATTAAATACAAAAGCAAAATTATGACTCTGAACAAGACAGTACTCATATATAAATCATTCGAAAGATAAAGTTAAGTTTTTAACAACGGAAAAATCCAATTTTGTTGATTCATTCAACATTAAGTTGCAACAAAAAAAAAACTATTCGTCAGATATTTCTGAATTGTTAATTGTTTTCAACGTGTCATTTGAGAAAAATAACTGCAGCATATTTGCAACAAAATAAATAGTTCTTATGAGAAAATAAAGAGGGAAGAATGCATTATGTCGAAAGTTTAACAACAATAGAACTTTCTGTAACCGGAAGATATACTTTTCCAAATACTTGAGTC
The DNA here is from genome assembly GCA_019973975.1 of Trichonephila clavata. Lineage (NCBI taxonomy): Eukaryota > Metazoa > Arthropoda > Arachnida > Araneae > Nephilidae > Trichonephila > Trichonephila clavata. The sequence continues at coordinate 41,555 of BMAO01034392.1, read as the reverse complement.
TAAAAACATTTAATTGGTCATTTGAAACCATTTAGAAACATATTTCCAAGAATACTTTTATTTTAAGTAAAAATTTATAATTGGTCATTTGAAACCCTTCAGAAACAAAAGTTCAAGAATAGTTCCTTTTAAGTCAAAATATCTTTAACGATCACATATTTTTCAAGAAAACGGTAATAAAAGTGATTCTTTTTTTATTCATCAGAATTGTATAAAAATAAGCGTAGTTTAAAATGAACTAGTTGAAAACAGATAAACTACCTCCACTTATATTATAAACAGCGGTATAACGAGAAAATTGTTGGCATTGAAGAATCTTTCAACCACTAGAATGACCATGTACATTCGAAGATTGCCCAAGAAGCTATAGAAAAGAAAATAATGCTTACAGAGAGCTCATTCTCCTGCTTCTGTAAAGGTTTGGTGGGATGTCAACTAGGAAGTCGTCTCAAACATTCATTTTTGCTTGGAAAGTAGTTAAAACTACGGAAAAAGTTTAACAAGACACCATCATAGAACCAATAGTGAAGCCCCTAAACGTAAACCTATTCGATGAAAACGGTTGAACTTTTCAACCTGATAAGGCGAAGAACCCAGCTGAGGTTGAAAGAGAACGTACTGGATTTCATTGAACTCGAAGATTGACCTTCCAGCAGACTGGATTTAAAACCACTCGACTATAAATTGTAGTCAGTATTGGAGGCAAAGGTGCGCCAAAAACGGTATCCCATTTAGAACTGTCTCAAACATTTTTTAAGGAAAGCAACGATGGGAATTCCCAAGGAGGTAGTGTGTGGCTCGATAGATGACTGCCCAAAAAGCCTCAAAGTTCGAATGAGGTCAAAAAGTGATCATTTTGAAAAAAATGTGCAATGGATTAAAATTAAAGTTAAAAGTAAAACTTCGGAAAGATTTAATTTTAAATTTGATTTGAAAATAAAATATTTTTACGGTTTCAGGAGTATACTAAATAGACCAAGAATCCGACCAAAAATATTTGCTGAGATAATGTCAATGACTGCTCAGTTATATTTGTATCATAAGTGAGATATCGTAAGGTAGAAAATATATAGAAAAATATTGACAATTAAAATGATCAATATCAACCATTGACATTGTCAGCAACTGTTTTTGATGGGATTCATGGCTTATTTAGTATATTCCTGAAACCATAAAATTTATTCGATTAAAAAGGACTGCAAGTAAAGTAAGTTGAAGAAACCATGTCTTAGCAAACATATCTTAGGTCAATATTGGACAATATAGAGCTCTGGTAGTGTGGACTGATCAAGAATATCTTATTTAACTCTCATACAACACAAAGCAAATGAGATGTTCATATAAAAAACAATGCGAAGAAAAAGCACGAATTTTTAACTACTAAGTCTCCCAGCCTACGTTCAAAAGAGACAAAACTTAATCATTTGTTTTGCTACCTGGAAAATCCGGAAAGATTGTCAAGAAAAGTTAATAAGCAATTCCGCGTGTCATGGTCCAGTGGACTCTGAACAAACGCAAAATTACTGCGGGATCTGGTGATGCGTGCGTGCTTGCTCCTCAGGAGGAGTGGCAGGTTTAGTGATGCGCGCTTGGAATTTATAAACCGCACTTGCTCCTTTCGGTATTTGATACGCCAGAAAATTCACTTTGCATACGCTTTTTAAAGTTTTGCTTTTTAAGATCGCGGGAGTAATTCTACGCTGGAGTGCATTCGTTGGGGAAATTGCCTAGGCGGAGACGATAGTTTTGCAATTACTATAAAGTATGATTTTGGGCTCCTTTTTCTTTCTTCTTCGTCTTCCTCTTGCCCCTTCGTCGTTGCTTTTGGAGTTGTTTTTGTTTTCTTTCTTTATGGAGATTGTGAAGTATGAGAAAAAGTTCATACGCAGTTTTTCTTCTATTTTTCTTGACTATATCGTTGAAAAATACGTTTAACATCGATCCAATAACGAATTTTATACCGAAATGTACTTTAGTGGTATGTAATTTATTAACTTTCGATGTCTCATAAACAAACACATTCAAATGTATAATTCGCCAATGGCAATAGAATTTGAATTTTTTTGTCTTTGTCAGATGATGCCTCGTTTTTTAAACTATACAGGGTTATTCACAGTGTCGGATTAAACGACATGGGGGCCCTAGGTAGTCGAATTGTTGGGGTGCTGTAGCCTGTTTTTGAAGCCCTAAGAGAAAACAGAACACGCTCCTGTTGCCCCCTAAAAAGCATGGGGCCCATAAGCAATTGCCTATTCCGCCTAATGAGTAATCCGGCACTGGTTATTCGTAATTCATTTCAAAGTTTCGGATCACTGTAGTAAAAAAAACTAATATGAATGCAACAACAACAACAAAAAAGAACGTATGAAAGAAAACAGAAAAAAATTGTTTTATTTAAATATTTTACAGGTGTTCAATATGTGAACCCTTGGTCACGGCAGGCATCAACACGATAGTCCATTTTCTGCTCACTCTACTCAACAGGGATGTTTTAAGGCATGGACTAAGTGGGCCCGGGCTCAGGGTCTTCCCCTTGGTAGGGGCCTCGTTTCGTTTTCGACTCTGTCTTAAGATCATGATCCGGATAATTTTAATGTGGTCAAATATAATTCCTGTGCATATTCTCCGAACACAAGGAATTTCAAACTACATGTCAATTTTTAGATCGTGTCTCATGCACTTTTATTTGCTTCAAATAGCCGTTTGAAGGAGTATTTGACAATGCATCTGTATGCTGTCTACTTTTAAAGTTCTCAGGTAGAGCCTACTTTTGCATAGAGGCCCAGGGCTTCAAAAGATTTGTCTGGGCCCAGATATATTCGCGATATCTATGTGTGTTGCCTAAAAAAATTTGTCGTAACTTTTTTTTAATAATGCCCTTAGTTATTGGATATATTATAATGTGTGTGTGTGTGTGTGTGTGTGCCAAGACGAAAAGATTGCATGTGATAAAACGGTGATTGCATGTGACTAGTTATTTTTCCTTTTGGTAAGTCTCATCGTTTGATTTTCTTTAACATATGTCAATAGTTTAACACTGGGTGGTTATAGCTAAATTTTTACCTATTAACAGTTTCCTGAAGATAAAATGAGTGAGTGGATTGCCATTGAATTTGGTATATGGACTATACACGAGATGCGCTTAGGAATTTCAATAATAATAATGTCTAGTTCAAAAAATATCCACTGGATGGCAACTTGCATAGAAAAATGGTAAAAGTTTAACGAAGGAAATGCCCCGCATGGAATACATAAACAATTGAGAACAAGATTTACAAAATAGTAAAACATAAAACTGAGAAACGTACAGAAAGTTAATCGGTTCTAGAGGGAAAAAATCTGGCAATTGATTTTCTCTCTCTCTTTCTCTCTATATATTTATATAAATATATGATTATGTGGTTACAGGGCCATTTAATAAATCTGATTCCTGATGGAGATATCGCAACGCTGGACAATTTGAAAAACTCTATTGTGTTTGATGCATGAAACATCACAGTTATATATATATATATAAGGCCTCTAGTAGAAAACATCCTTTCTCTTGTGGTGACCTGTCCTCCAGTAAGTCGCAAACAACAAAGGACAGTAATAAAAGTGTTTAACGATTGACACAAACAAGGTACTCCTATTCATCTAACGTGCGCACATCATGGCTTAGAACTGGGAGGTTGGTGTGTGTGTGTGGTTCAAATAAAAAATACTATACCAAGGTCAACAGCTTGTAGCCAAAATGGTGAATCGGAAACTGAAAACTGGATGGCAGCACAACCTAGTATTGCTGATTGATTGAGCACTCCAAGAAGAGTCTAACGGAGGCATTCTTGATAAATCATTACTAATGATAAGAAAACGGTGTGACGTTTGAGACAAATAAAAATTAAATTAAATGTTAAGTTTAATTACGTCACAGCTATTATTTACAGTTTTACATTGAAGTTAATAACTTAGTAATTAGATTATATTAGAGTCCAGTTCTGTTGTTTTGTGAGAGAGAAGTTTTTGCTTCCATTCCTAGTGAAGTTTTCACTGCCTCCTCTTCTCTTCCTCTCGGCCCTCGTGATCGGCGTCTTGAGCTTCCAGTTAAATCTGGTCGTGAGTGGAAAGGGCTCCTCGTGGTGTCAAAGGTTGCCAGGGTGATCCAAGACAAGCCGCGCAACATTTTTAGGGGCCAGGTGTCAATGCACGTGTGATGACCATATTCACTGCTAGGGAACGTTACAACGGTGAACTCGTCAACCAGATCCGCCATCTCAATAAGAGACTCTCTACGATGTCAACGGAGAACATTCTAAGCGACGCTCTCCCACTCTAGGAATGAGTATCAATTAGAGTAAAGGCTAGAAAACAGCCTTCTCTCTATGTATCTCTCAGAAAGCTCATAAGCTGCAAAATAATTTTCTCCCCAGGAAGGGGATATGTGGTGACCTCTCTTGCGACAAGTCGAAAACTGCAAAGAATAGGAATAACACTATTCTTTTTGTGACACACGCACGTCGCGGTTGTGATTCGGTAGATTGGTGGCTCAAATAACACTCATGTCAAGGTCAGGAGCTTGTAGCCGAAATGCTAAGAAATTATATGCACACGACGGTGGCCATATTAAACAACTTTCATAAAATCGCCTCGAACACAATTGACAACTACTTCACTAAAATAGTTATTCATTATATGTTCCTGTTACTGCTACTTAGTACTTCAAAGCTGAATGAAAAGACAGCCGTTTTTCATTCGAATCTCTATTTAATGTGGCTCGATGACATGGAGATTGAAAAATGGATATTGAACGTTCAAATTGTTTATACATTCTGTGGGTTATTTCCTCTGTTAAATTTCCCATTTTTCTGAGCTAAGTGCCTAGTGGACATTTTTTTAACAGAAAAATTATGAGTGTATAAGTTTACATGTCAAATTTCGCAGCAAGCCAGAATTGTTGTTTTTTGGAAGTTTAATTATAACCTCCCTATATCTTGATCGCGAATGAGATATTGGTTGAAATATCGATGTCAACACTATTTCCAATTGTAATTTGCATTAACTTTGACGGTGATATTACCGTACATCGCTAACCTGGTAATATATACTATTAGACTTATTTATGGGAAATTATATTTATGATAGTTCATATAACTCCTTTTCCTGCACTGAAACATGCATATTAACTTTAAAGGCCATCACTACCACTATATCAATTATAACTGGTAAAAAACACGTTACTTGAAACTGAATACCATCTTGATGTTTTCAACCTATAAAATAAAATACCCTGAAAATACATTAATTCATACATTTTATCCTTAAATAATTAAAGTTCTTTTTGTCATATCTTACGTGGAATATTATGTGCATAACATTAGAATAAATCCATTAGTTTATGAAATTAACATTCCTATGAAATATAATGAAAATAAAGAATGCATGCTTTTTTTTATTAAATCGTGTACTTTCAATATTCCAGTTTAAAGGAAATTATGGTAATAACTCTTAATATTTGAATAACAATAAAGATTTATTGTTATGAAATAAAACGTAATTCACGCCACGAGGAAAAGATAATTAGTCGTTATTTGTAAATTTCTTTCGTAATGTGCGTTTGAAGTTTACTTGATTCGGGTTGTTTTTCTTAAATTCATTTAATGATGGTTTTTATGCTTACATGATGGAGATGTTAATCTAAATTTTAAAAGATGGGGCTCATATATAATTTTTCTCTGTGATCTTTACCTTTAAAATCCAACCTTATTATATAAATGGTCAATTTTTTTTGTCCAAAATGTTCCAAACAAAAGGCACATTTTTTATTGCACATAACTAAGCATATTACTTTACAGAATACGAAAATAAAAGAATTTAATTTTCATTTTTTTTATTTAATAATTGTGGAAAACAGAAACCTTTAAATGTTTGCTTTTTATAAGTACACTGTGCATGATAGGAAGAATGTTTCATATATATCTTAAAAGAATTTCTCTCACATACTTACAAAAGAATTCCATGTTCGTACCTCTTTTTCAAACAGTTAAAGATTTTTTTGTGTGTGCATATATATATATATACGGACACACAATTTGTAGCATAATGTAATATTACGTCTTACATTGCAATGGGGACAGAGATAATATCGGCTTTTTTGGATTATCTTTCCATTTTTATTTCTTCTCAAGCAACAAATGGCCCATTGCCTTACCAATCCCTGTTCTTTATCGAATATTTTCAAGAAACAAAATTCCAACTTTCAATAAAAAATTCCCGCCTTCACCACAAAGAAAATCCCGGATGAGAAGTATTTCAATACCATGGATAAGCTGCATCTCTTAAAAAACACACACTAGCACTAATAATCTCACTATAAGCTAAACTCAGTGCCACAATAATCCATGAGGGCTAAGCCTTACTATGCTTATCTCAGTATACGTGACCTTTGGGCGCTGTGGTGCATGAGCAGATGTCCCGATCAGGTGGTCAGTCCGATGCGAAACCCCTAGTATTTAGTCCCCAAACAGGCTTGGTACTCATTTATCGACCAACTGAAGGGATGTAAGCAGGGACGTCTTAAGGCATGGGCTAACTGGGCCCCGGCCCAAGGCCTCGCTTCACTCTCGACACTGTCTTAACAAGATCATGATCCGGATAATTTTTATGGTCAAATATTATTCCCGTCGATTTTCTCCGAATAACATGAAATTTCAACCTGCATGTCAACTGGCAAAAGTGGCAAGACTGTATTATTTATTATGTGATGACCGTTGCCTAGGCCTAATACAATAATAACCATTCAACTCATTTAGTCGAAATGCAGCCATTGGTCGAGCCGGTTTATGCCTAGGTTTTTAAGATTGTGAGTCGTGTACATTTGTTTCAAATTACTGTTCGAACAAGTACTTGACAATACACACTATATACTGTCTACTTCTAAATACCTCAGGTAGGGCCTACTTTAGCATAGGGGCCCAGGGCCTCAAAATATTTCTCTGGGCCCAGGACCTTAAAGAGTCTAAAGACGTCCCTGGATGTAAGACTGAGTCTACCTTGCTCAACCCGAAGATAGAACCCCGGACCTGCGGTATGGAAGCGCTATATGCTACCATTCACCCACCGGGAATCTTAATCTCACAATAAGAATTTAATTATGCGCAAATCAGAGACAGAAAGAGGAAAATATCATTGCCCGTACAGTGTACTAGCAAACCGGTTGTGGCCATTTTTCGGTAGCCTGTACGGTGTAGGGCCAAACCAGTTAAGGGATCAAATCTTATTTTGTTAATAAATCCACCAACCAGTAGCATACTCAGACTTCTTATATTTGAGCGTAGGGGTTACAGTCTAGAACACGTAGACGAAAAAACACAGTGGCATAATCTGTATGATAAAAATTAAAAATTTTGGCCCATGGGGTGAGCTGAACCCATAAACCCTATCCTTATGTACGCCACTGCCAACACTAGTTGTCGCGAGCTCGTGGCTGGCGTAATACCTGTCGATTCATGGGTTCGAGTTCTGGTGTCACTTAAGACTCACCGTAAAGAAGGGAAGATGCGTATAAAATCAGACGAGACTCAAAGTCCTCACGTTCACGTTGAGTGGGAATTTGAAGGATGAGGTACCAGTTCGAGTGTCATTTTCGTCTTTTGACCGTGGTTCAAAATTACAAGGTCTGTCACCAATAGCTCTGGGGATCTAACCAATAGCTTTGTTTCTAATGCCCCACGTGTTGCTTTTTGTGTGACGTTGATATAACTATTGTAATAGATGAGCTATATCTCATCCATTAGAGTACGGGAGTTAGAAGGAAAACTAGCCATAGCACCAATTGATAAATATGGGAGCAATTTCTTCATTTAGGTTGTTGAATTTGTGTCGTTGTTGGAAATAGTAAGCAAATTGTGTTGTTTTGATTCTATGGCTAGTTTTTCTCCTAACTCTCGTACACTAATGGCTGAGATACATCTCATCCATTACTCCACTGGTCATCAAATTGTGTTCCACGGAAGCCTAGGTTCCCCAAGACATACCCAAGGGTTCCGCGTGTCACAATAAAAAAATCGGAAATAAATAAATATATATGCAAAATGAATTCTACTTCTCAATGAAGTTTGTATAGTTACAAGTATCTGAAGCTCCCCCTATTCATTAAAACTGGAAATTTTATTTATATATAATAACTTTATTTTGCAACACTTTTTAAACTTTTACTATAATATTGTAAAAGAATATTAAAACATTTTATCTTTATATATATATATTCCATGCAAGATTGTGAGTATTCTATTGTTTACTATTTCGGGTTCCACGAGATAATTTTATACTTGTTAATTAGCTCAATAAACTGAGGAACAGTTAGGCCTTGGCCCTCAGGGGCTGTTGTGCTACTGAGTAAGTAAGTTAGCTCAATGTCTTAAACTAAATAGTTTTCTGATGGGATATACACCTTTTTACATTTGTGGAAAACAACACCTATAATGAAGGAAAGGGAACTATACATATCAACAGAGTTGATGCTAAAATCTAAACCCATCAGGGGGCTCGCCTTCTTTAGGTGAGTACGGGTGTCACAATCCCGAGGTGCCCTAGTGATCTTTTCCTTTTCCCACGGGGTTTACTGTCTTTGGTAAACACGGGTTTCACGAACCCGGGGTACCCTAGTGATCCTTCTCTATTTTCGACCCTCTTTCTTGTCATTCAATTCATTCTTTCTTTCTCTTCCCGTCTAGACCACAGATATTAAAACAAATGTTTGGCGCAGTATAGCCGAGATCGGCTCTTGCGCCAATAAACCCCAAAATCACTCACTCACTCGCTAAAATCTAAATTTAAGCAAGAACAGCTTCTAAATTTTAGGTTGCAAATTGTCTCTCACGTAAAATACGCGGCACTTCTCATACAGCTATGAACATTTTAATGTCATTCAGAACATTGTGTTTAAGTGAAATATTTTTCTCAATGTAAACAGAGCTACAAAAACAAATTAAACTCAGAATATGTAATGCGATTGCATTTGATCTCAATAGACCTAGAATTCGACAATCTGTGTGAAAAAAAGTTACCAAAAGTTTCCCATACTAATATAAATTATACTAAAAATTAGTTTAGAATTTTTAATAATAAATGCTATACTTTTTAAAATTGCCTTTACATAAAGTATCTGTAGCATGTAGATCTACATTAAATATTATTTTGAGATATATTCTTTAAAGCATGGGTAAAGAATAGGGTTCTACGAAAACACTTTCTAGTTCTAGGGGTTCCACGTAAACACCTTCAAGTTCTAGGGGTTCCATGAGTTTAAAAAGTTTGAAGACCACTGCATTATACTATCACTCTTATTTTAATAACATAGCCACTTGATGACTAAAACCTTCCCTTGGGAACTTGGCATTTAATAAACTAATATATTGTGGTGTAGAGTCATAAAATGGGGTGGCAACTTCGTCATCTAATCGCAGTTTATATGACGTTATTTTTAACAGGTTTGTGGAAAGTAATTAAAAAATTAAAAAACAAAAACCTAATATATATATACAAACATTCATGACAATCATAAATAACACAATTTTTCTCTACTAAGAATAACACTCACTCGATTCAAGAGATCTTTAGAAATCTACATCATTAAAAATTACGAAAATATTCAATAATCCTGATCCTTACTGCAGTTTGAATAATTGTGTACTCTAATGCTCCTCTACTCGTAAAATTCAAGCACTGCATCTCGAACGGGTGCATGAGAATATATAATTGCTATTAAATGAATCCTTAATAATGCCCGTAATTCATGTGTAGTGCTTCTTATTCGACGCTCCGAGTCAGTCTTGCCCGTGCTTCGTGGAGCGAAATAATTCGGTTTTGCTTACAATGCACTACTCGTTTCATCGTCAAAAGCGTAACGCTAACGGCTTCATTGTTATTCCTCAAACAAGTGGGCCAGCAGAGGGAAAATTATTCTCCCTTTTTGCAACACTGCTCATTTTTGATGGAGCCAAACAGTGACTTCGCGAATGCTCTCTAAAGGAGCGTGAATCTGTTTGGGATTTTCGTGTATATTTTTAAGAGGAATGAATATGGAATGTGTGTTATGACGAATAAAATGCGATGTATAAAATTTTAATAAAGTTGTCTTTAGAATTTTTAGACTAGGAGATCCAAACTAAGAGCATTCTTACATATAAAAATGGTTTTATGTTGATTTTTTACTGGCATAAATAAGCTTTAAGTTTTTATTTTTTGCTGTTCTTTTCTATCTTTGGAATTTATGTTCCTTATATTTTAAGGTATCTGACAACGTACGGAACTGTGATTTTGTAAAAACGTACAAACGAATATTTTTAATATTTAGTGTCACTTAGATTTGAATATACGTATAAAATTGTTTTAAGGACACTGTTGCAACAAAAAAAATTATTTAAATTCGATATTTTGGCTAAAAAATGAGCAACGAATTACCTAATTTCAAAACAATCTCCTTTTATGAAAACTGCTTCTGTTATAATAATATTTTGCCTATACATAGCTAAGAATTCTCTAGAGAGCCTGAACTAAGAACTTTGAAAAATTCATATCAGATGAATAACATTAAAGACTCACTTAGAAACCGTTTGGCAGATGACTCCAACTCATCATGCATTCTGCTAAAAGTAACATCTTACAATCCTAATATAAGTTATTTGTCATCTAACATGCAACAACAGAAATCACACTAATGTTACTTTATAATTTGAATTTCACGCATAACCAAAACATTTAATACTTTACAATGCAAAATGTATTTTTTTGTAGTAAATAAAGAGTTTTGAGTGACTAGTATATATTTTTATTATTTTCCCAATAATCTTAAGTCGAAATTGTTTGGTGGCATGTCTATACCTCATTAAATATTTCTGTAGGAAAAATTACACGTTGATCCATAAAGGTTCGCCACCCCTGCCTTAGGCGCTGGGGTGCTTGTACAGATGTTTTGGTCAACTGGTCAGTCTGACGTGAAACCCCAGTGTTCAGTTCCCAAGCAAGCTTGGTACTCATTTATTGACCCACTGAAGGGATGAAAGGCTGAGTCGACCTTGCCCAGCCCGGGATTTGAGCCCCGGACCTGTGGCGTGGAAGCGCAATACACTACCTCTCAGCATCTGGGCTATTATTATAAACAGTACCACTTAATATAATTCTAGTTCACTGTGATGATATAAATAAGTCTTCTTTTCATTGGGAGAAATACGACTGAAGTCGACGTCATGTACTTCTTGACCTTGATTTGACCCTGCAAAAAAAAGGCACATGCAGATTTATCTAATAATTGTGAAATAATTATGATAAAAATGGGATAACATATACAAAAGTAAAGGAAGCAATATTCAGAAAGGAAGAGAGAAAATGAGATATATTGATGTATAACTTTTGAACAATGTATAACTTATCAATGTATATGCACATTTTCTCACTCGTCAAATATTTAAACCGGTAGAAATAAAATGTGCATATAATCTTATTTATTAGCTCTTATTTATTTATGTAATTAACTGTGATTATTCTTTATTACAGAATAAATTAATATACAATGAGAAAAATATAATTTCCTCCCATTAACTGCTCTACCCTTGAATCTATTACTTTGAAACTATTTTTTGACACCTTATCTGTACATCTGGCTCATGACAGGAAATTGTTCAAGCAAGGTAATTTCACCATTAAGCCATTCATTAAAAAAATGCACGTACATATTGCAGTCGTATTGAATACAAACTGCCTTTAATCAAGTAACTAGTAACAATCGTTAATAGTTTACCGATTACTTCATTAATGAATTCCTATTTATAATTTTATTTATTCATTTATTTTACTCAGGGAAGACAGAGTTCATCCAATAAGGGTTTATAGCCACATGAAAGTGATCTTACAAGTAATTTATGTTTAGTAGTATATGTGCAATTCTATACTTGGTAAAATCTTAGTTCACGTCTATTTCCTTGTTTCTTTAAGATGTAACTATTTTTGGTCCCGACATTGACTATTTGAATTTCAAGGATTTTGCATTGGATTATGTAACGCTATAGCTATTATTGTAGTATATGGCATTATGTGACGAGAATCTTCAAATTTATGAATATTAAAAGTAGTTGAAATCTTATACTTTGGATTAGAAAAGGAAGTTTTTTTTATTGAGAACATTTAGAAACCCCGTGCACCACACAATGTTTAACACGGGGGCTTACAACACAAAGGGGAAAGATTACAACACAAACATCCATGCCTTCTCCGGGATTCGAACCCAGTCCCTACGGCACCGCAGTCAACGCCGCTAACTACTATACCGGATTGGTGGCTAAAAGAAAGCATTTGAAAGTCATAATTTAAAAATAATAAATAAATAAAATAAAATGAAATTAGATTTTAAAAAATTTCATCTTTAAAATGGGGCTTCAAACCATAATTTTTTCGTTCCGGTTCAACTAAATATATATATATATATATATGGGAATCTAACCGAAATCTTCCAAAAAAGTTAGATTCTTCAGATAGCGGGGTGTCTTTGAAAAATAGAATAGACGACATAGTTCAAAGAAACTAAACAATTTATTATGAGTTAAAGGAGAGTATTTACAGAGGGAATATTTACAAAATAGAAATTAGAACATGCAGACATTTAAAAATATAGGAAGGATAGATAGTTCATTCCTTTTAGGAGGACGTTAGAGATTAAATAAAACTCATTATGGGATGTGCTGGTGACTTATCGCGTAATGTCGGCGAAACAAGCGCGGACGCGCTAAGACGGTGTTTCGTTGTCGATTGTTAGTGGGCCTCTGTCGAAAACAAATCGCGTCAGCGTTTTAATAAGCACGCTAGATGGCGTTGCTGTGGAATGCTGTTTTGACTACATTGCCGTCCTCTCAAAGGATATGATCTAACCTTTTACAAAAAGAAAAAAGTTCCATGGGATATCCTATATATATATGTTCCGTTTTTCGTTTCGCCAAAAATTCAGTTCAGTTCGGAATGAGTAATTTCATTTTATGCATATTCTTATTTGTACTAAAAATATAATTCTATCAAAATTTAGAAGGTATTTTATTCTTTTTGAAATTGGTGCATTGTATGAATTGATACAATTAACCAACATGTATGATAAGAGCGGGGAGCAGAGAACAGCAAGCTTTGTCATGGTTTTATCCATATAATCAAAATCGCATTTAGCAACTAGATTCATGATGATGTCGATTATGCCTCGTCACTTTATGCTTGCCGCTCACATCGTACACTTGGCCTTGCAATAATTATGTAAGAAATATGTTTTATTTATTTATTTAACATATGAAAATTGCTGAACCGAAATATTTTTTTGAGGGTGGGGGTTCTGTTTCGGTTTTCATTTTGACCAAAATAACGATTTTTTCCGGTTTTCGGTTCGATCCCAGTTCGAAACCCTGCTTTAACATCTAAAATATATTTTGGATGCTACTGTGTATGTATATTTTGCTGGCAATGGACCGTTATAAACAGGGACATCTTAAGATTCCTTAAGGCCCTGGGCCTAGAGAAATTTTAAGACTCTTTGAGGCCCTGGGCACCTATGCAAAAGTAGGCCCTACCTGAGGTTTTTAAAAGTAGACAGTATATAGCATGGATTGTCAAATCCTCGTTTAAACGGTAATTTGAAATAAATAAATGTGCACGACTTACTATCTCAAAAACCTAGGCACAAACCGGCTCGACGATTGGCTGCATTTCCCTAAATAAGTTGAATGATTTATAGCTTTTAGTTTAGGTGTAGATATAGACAACGGTCATCACATACTAATACAGTCTTACCACTTTTTTCTAGTTGACATCCAGTTTGAAATTCTCTGTTTTTTGGAGAATAATGTACGGGAATAATATTTGACCATTAAAATTATCCGTACCATGATCTAATTAAGATAAAGCCGAGAACGATACGAGGCCCTGGGTCTGGGCCCATGCCTTAAGACGTCCCTGGTTTTAGATAGGCAGGTGATGTTATATTTCTTTCGAAAGTTTTTCTTCTCGTTGCGTGTATGAACCGTAAAATCTGGCGTATAACGTTCATCGCCTTTTTTGTAGGAAGGAACCTGAAGTTTTTACACGTGTAATGTTCTGGTGTTTTGAAGTCAATTATTCGATGTTTTATCCCAGGTTTTTTTGAGAAAAATAGTATACTTCTAGATCTACAACTCTAAGTTCATAAGGTATGTCATTTCTTTTAAATAAACAGTACTTCGATATATGAAGAAGTCTAATTATTTGCATACTCATCTCTTTTTTTATTTTTAAAGGTATCATTTTTATACCAAGCGTATAACGCGCCCCCTTAAATTTCGATCTTATTTTTGGTGTTAAAAATGTGCAATGGATTTTACGATACATATACAGTCGACTCTCTAAAATTCGAAGTTGTATGACCAATGAAAAACTCCCAAAATACACGAAAAGAAATTTTTTTCTTAACACATTTAAATTTGAAACTATGTGATGAAACAACAATTGTACATATGCATAAAATTATTTTAAAGTACTTTTAAAAAGTACATATTATACAGAAGTTAAAAGTCCTGTATTAAAAGAATACATTTATGCATTTAAAACAACTATTAAAAGAATACATGCTGTACATAATTTTTTTTTGACGAAAAAATCTGTTATCTTTTTGATGTGTAACATCTTTCCTCTCGATTGCTGGAGATTTGTGGGAGTGATTTCGTGAAAAGGGACGGAAATGCGTAACAGGAAGTTGGGGAAGCGCGCGCTATTCAGAGAAGTTCTGTTTTTTCACCTTCATTCGGGAGGGGCTCCAACCCCATCTCTCACCCCCTGCGGTCTAGGCCGTGGGATCTTTGTTTTTGTTTTCTCACTTTAGGATCAGAGAAGAAACTAAGTCCTTTAAGCGGAGACGTAGTTAGACAATGACGAACGTGTTTCGTTACCTGACTTCGATTGCTGCGTACAATTTAAACGACCGGGCCACAGAGCAGCTGGTGTTGCGATCTATCGTAAACAGAATAACTCGCATGTTGTGGCTCGACATATGGATATTACTTATCGTCAAACAAGTGGACTGGGTATTGTTGGTCAAGATATTGGGGACATATGTGCGGCAAAATGCTTATTTGAAAATGGACAAACAATGATTTCGGTGGTCGTATACATTTCTCCGAATCAAATGGTTAAAAAAATTAAAGATTTCCTGCATTTTTTACTTTTGCCATATACTGAAGGTGTTCTGCTCTTTTTTTAAAAAAAAAACTGTAACTCGCTTCCCATGACTTTGAGTGATGATTTTAAAGTTAACTTCAGTTTGCTAGAAGCCGAGTCACTCCTAGCTATTTTGAATGATGAACTTAAGCTCGAAATGAACACAAATCAAAATGTTTCGACAACTAACAGTGGTACTGTTATTGACGCTATTTTTCAACGGTTTTTAAATACTTTGAAAACACAAGTATATGTGACATATTTTATTTATCATAAATTATCATTACCGCTCTTCCCCAAATGGAACAAGAACAATTATTTTTGATAAATTGCATTACTCCTTGTGTTAATTAAATAAAATTTTCATTAAAGATATAATTATTCCATAGAAAGTTTTTTCCAATCATACTCGATTCATTTTTTTCAGGATTTAAGTTGCTATTGCGAGTTTTTATCACGATAACATATCAGATGTTACACATCGTATGCGACTACTGTAAGGCTCGTTTCTTTTTTGATTTTGTTTTATGACATTCAATTTAACTTTGTCAATAGATTTTTCTAGAGTAAACGAAGCTTGAAAAACATCCGCATCAACCTGATTTTGAAGGGAAAAGTTGCGTATTTTGTTTAGTAACACTTTAGCTTCTGTCAAAATTATCGGAGTCAACTCCGATGGTCATCAAAAGGACTACGTTACAAAGGAGACAAGCAGAAACAATACAAAATATATAAGGTGCAACATGTTTGCTACAGGACTCTACATGATAGTGAGTGTTTGAACTGTCAAGAATTTTATTAGATCACTTCAAATTATCG
Organism: Trichonephila clavata; assembly: GCA_019973975.1. Lineage (NCBI taxonomy): Eukaryota > Metazoa > Arthropoda > Arachnida > Araneae > Nephilidae > Trichonephila > Trichonephila clavata. The sequence goes on along the minus strand of BMAO01034392.1, from coordinate 25,538 downwards.
CATGTTGTATTCTGGCCAGCCACAGATTTTATTTCGAAATATTGAGTGTACCAAAACGTATTATTTTAGTTCGAAACATCAAGAGTTTTTCTAGAGACAGCGTATACTTCGAATTAGCTTGAGTCGACTGTACATGCAAAAAATATTAAATGAATTAAAGTGTTTGCATGTGTCATTGTTATAAAACGCAAGTGGGACTGCGAACTCCAGTTCAATATTGGATAAACATCAGAATGGACAATTGTGGAAACGGAGGTTACAGGTCGGTCGCCCCTTTTTAAAATGATTGCATTCATTAGTTAACTTTGCATCTCGGAAAAGTCACCATTAAAATCAATAAAGATGAAGTAGTGGCAGTCGTATTCAATTTATTTGTTGCGCTAACTTTACATCATCTATAGTTGCAATCGCATTTAATTTTAGAATCAGTTTAATTAGACAAATGCACCTTACCACCCTTTTCTACAATCTTTTTGAAATCAAGAGGGAGATTGCTTGTTGAAATTCTCTCCTCACAGCCTGCAAGTGAATGCAGTTAATCTTGGTTCAAGATGGATTTTCTGACTGTCTTGGCAAGCCGGGGAGGTAGGGGGGGGGACTCTTCGAGGGTCGCCGCTAGTTGCCCACGCCTGATACATACGATGGTTATTGAAAGGACTAGTTTCGTTAGGCAACGATGATGATTGGTTATTCGACCAGTGGTCTTCAAACTTTTTCGAATCACGAAACCCTTAGAACTTTTAGGTGTTTTTCATGGAACCCCATTCCACATACATGCACACAAAGATGGATATATCTTAAAACAGAGTTTCTCAAAATGTGGGACGGGCCACCCTAGGGAGGCGTGATAACCGTACGAGGGAGGGGTGAGCATGTTGGGAAGTTGAAAGCAAAAGATTATTTAAAAAATTATTAATTTACTGAAAGTAAATAAACAAAATAAATTCCGACACAATCTATCAAATAAATAAAATTGAAGTGTCTGTTTGTAATTTCAAATTAGCAGCTTTTTACTAAATGCATTTAAAGGTATATACAGTACTTATATAAAATAATCAATTTTTAAAATTTTTGTCTGTCTGTCTGTCTGTTTGTTCTGGCTAATCTCGGGAACTTCTGGTCCGATTTTAAAAATTCTTTCACCAATGGAAAGCTACATTATCAGCGAGTAACATAGGATATATTTTATCTCCATATTCCTACGAGAACGGGAATTATGCGGGTAAAACGTTGACGTTGCTTACTCCCCGCCAAGTTGGCGCAAAATTATGCATTTGATAAATAATGGAAATTTTAATAAAAATTTTCTCACATTTGTAGCAAATAACTGAAACATAGTGTAATTTAGCAACTTAACAAAAAGCAATTTTTAAATGGTTTTTTATTAAACGTCTAACGTTCATTGCGTTACGTTTGTTAAATGTCAAACTCAAACTTTGAGAAATATCGCCAAGTTTGCTAAGAAGTTCTCTATTCCGACAATCCCAGATATTTTAATGCAAATTTTTCCCCACTTTTTAAAGAGGGAAACGAAATAAAGGTTTAGCGAATTACGCGCGCGTGATATTGAAAATTCTATGGTAATATTAATTGACAGTTTCATAAAAAGTTTTGATTACTTTAGTAGTTTTGATTAGTTTTGAAAGTATTTATTACCTTGAATTTTTTTTAACCATTACAATATTCATATTTTGTACAAAATTTTTCACTTATACTGAACCTAGATATTTTACATGGAGGTATTACTTTGAAGATATACTATGGAGGCATCCATACAATGTCACTCGCCGAATAAAATTAGGGAGCTTTACGCAATACTTATTTCATCTTCAGTCTTTCTAATCCTCAAACCTTTTGGAATAAGTACAAAGACTACATGGCGGAAGATATTTTGCGACGAAAAACAACCAAATATGCCTTTCAATGAACACTTCTACAACGAAACGCAATAAAGGTTTTCAGAATGATTAGGAAAAAGCTACATGATTTTGGAATGATTAGCCTAGACGTGTCGACGGAAATGCTTTCGATAATGAAAAATCACTTGAGAATTAAGCTGCGATTTTATACATTGCAACATCAAGTAACAGAATTTATCCCTCAATTAACTCCAGAACAAAGTCACGTTTTCCAACAAGTGTTACGCAAAAATAGGATCCGGTAGTGGTGCACTCTTTTTTCTCGACGCCCCTGGAGAAACCGGAAAAACGTTTTTGCTAAACTTATTATTAATGACCATCAGAAAAACCCAGAAGATAGCAGTTGCAATGGCTTCTTCTGGTATAGCCGCGACTTTACTGACCAACGGCCATACTGCATATTCCGTTTTAAATTTATCGCTTAATCTTGCATTTGGAGATTCACTCATCTGAAATTTCAGAAAAAATAGCTCTCAAGGCAAGATTCTTGCACAATGTAAGCTTTTAGTGTGGGATGAAAGTACGATACCTCACTAGAAAGCTATAGAAGCGTTAAATCGGACTCTTCAGGATTTACGAGATAGTACAGATATTATAGGAGGAATTGTGAATTTTAAAAAACTCTCCCTGTAATCCAGAGAGGGTACACCGGCAGATGAAATCAGTCTCTATTAAATCATCAAGCTTATGGGGAAAAGTTGAAAAATTCAGTCTGAAAACGAATATGAGAGTGCATCTTCATAGTGACGTAGATTCGGAACATTATGCAGAGACGCAATTGAAAATCGGTTATGGATGTTTGGACGCAAATGCTGGAGGTTATATTTTACTTCCAGAGAATTTTTGTAATGTAGAAGAAAATGATGTAAATCTTATTGCTCAAATTTACCCGGGGCTTGCAACAAAATTTAAATTGGTATCAATGGTTGAGCGCAAGATCGATATTGGCGCCTAACAATGACATTGTCCATAAAATCAACATTGAAAATTTAAACGACGTGCGGGGGAGGGGGGGATTGAAGAAATATTTATCAATGAATACAATCATGGATAAAGAACAAAGTACTTCATATACCACGGAGTTCTTAAATTCACTTGAACTTTCGGGTGTACCCTCATATAAACTTCAATTAAAACTAAATGTACCAGTTATGCAAAATCTCGATGCTCCTCGACTATGTAAAGGAACGAGGCTTTGGATCACAAAAATTGATGTAGAATATACTTGGTGCTAATATTTTAACATATGTCATGAAAAGGGATAGTGTTACCATACCTCGAATGCCAAGTATCCCCACTGACCTACCATTTCAATTCAAACGAGTTCAATTTCCAGTTTTACTCTTGCTATTAACAAAGCTAACATTTCAGGTAGCAGGGGTGCATTTGGAAAAGCAATGTTTTTCCCATGGCCAACTATATGTAGCCGGATTGGTGTGTCCAATGCCCAAATCTTCACATTTTTGCAACTGACGGAAGAACATATAATATTGTATACATTAGCATCTTAGAATAATATTCTGTTTTGAGCTCTTTTAAAGAGAAATTATACATTGAAAGTAGATACTTTCGATTTTTAAAAATATTAATAGTTTAAGTTATTGAATTTTTATTGTTAATTTTTATAATAAATTACGTTTTCAGTTTTTTAAACTAAGCTCAATTTTAGAATTTTAAAATTTTATTGGTTCCAGTCAAGCAATAAAAAAAATTACCATATTATATTATTTACTTTTTAATGATATTGATAAGACTTTCACAGTTATTTAAAGACATCAACGCGAGCGGAGCCGCGGGTAAAAGCTAGTAAAAAATACACATTTGCACTGATATAATGCATTTATAAATGTATCAATACTGTGCGCAATGTACTTTATAATTAATTTAAGAACTAAGTTAGGAATACTGTTAAGAATAAGTTAAATAATTTCCAGTGATCCCATATGAGCTTGTTATATACAAAAATGAACACTTATCTTGGTAATTTGTACTGTTTATAATTAATCCCTCAAATGCCGTTTAAAAATTACAAGATTCGCTCCCCAATGCCACCCTTTTTTAACACCTAGGCGATCGTATGTAGTGTATTGGGGTGGGGTAGGAAAGGAATAAATAAGCAATCCTGTAAAATAAGTACATCTATCGCAAACTCTCTCTCTCTTTCAAGGTCATTTTATTACATTTCAAAGTCTTCAGAATAATTTTATGGATAGCAGTGCAGAGAAAAGATCGTACTTCGGAAAAACGTATAAATACGTACAGGGCAATTAACACACTGGCTGAGCACGAGACGTTTATATACGTCGATGGCACTTAAGAGGTTAAAGTCGTATTGTAGCTTTAGCATCAAAGTCAGTGGCGTAACGTACACCCCGCATTATGAGGGGGCCCAGGGCTCTAGAGGGCCCAAATCCTAACTGACGCCTCTGTAAGATCCGGCTTGGGCCCAAAACCTAGCTTTGCAGGGGGTCCCTAATAATCTCCGTTACGCCATTGATCAAAGTATATTATTATTGAATTTAATGCATTGTTATTGTATGGGGAGGGGCCTGACGAAAATTATGATTGAATATTGGGTCGTAAGTATTGAAAGTTTGAGAAGCACTGTCTTAAAAACATATTTAAAGCAAATCAACATGCTATAGGTACTTTGTGCATTGTAAAAATTTAGTATTTGTTATTAAGTATTTTTTTATCTAATTTAAATATGATTTACTCATTAATAATATTAACTTGTGATCCAAGTGTCGCCTACCCATGCATTACATTTAATGAATGGGATATGCGCTTGCATTTTCTTAAGCAAACTGTCGAAATCTGGGTCTTTTGAAATTATTTGCAGTCGCCTTCATATTCTGCGTTTAATTTGTTCTTATGTTTTGTTTTAGTAGTCACTCACATTGAGAGTAATATTTTTCACAAAAATTGTTCTGAAAGAGACATTAAAATGTTTATATTTTAGAGAAATTTTACACAAATTTGTAACCTACAAAAATTTCTAAATATTTTTACAAACAAATATTTTAATAAACGATGCTTGTAATTTCATCAAAACCTTAATAAGAAATTATTATTTTTTGAATGCTAACTTAGAAATAACAATGCTCAACATTTTCCTATGTTAAATTACTTCCCAAAACTCCAAGCTAAAATTTCTCGAAATATGTGTTGATGAAATAAATTGGATTTGATAGTCGTTCCCCAGAATTAGAAGAATATTATAAAATAGATGAGAAATGTTTTCAAGCCCATTTCATGCTAACGTAAATAGTCTCCCTGAAAATCTGCAGTTGGAGTTAAGAAAGTTAAAATACAACAAAGAAACAAAATAGTTTTTATGTCCGAATCCAAAATTAATTTTTTGATACTTTTATCTAGCGTCCGGAAAAGATATACCGTATTTACTCGAATCTAAGCCGCACTATTTTTGCAGTGTTATTGCTACTGAAAATCGGGCACGGCTTAGAATCGAAGCAAAACATTTTTTGGATGAAGGAAATTGAGTCCCCCCCCCCCTCTTCCAAAAGGAGAAATGTGATCGTCCGTTCTGGCCACTTGCCTCGATGACTTATCCCATTCTGCAGTTTATCTTCAGAATTCAATATATTCAAAACATCGTTCTCTGCTTGTATTTTGGAAAATTTTTTGCATACGCTTTCTTTTAATCATCTAAATATCAAAGATATTGGTAATAGCATCAATACGAGAGTTCACTATCACGCAAGTCTAAAAAAAGAGGCAATTGTATTTGTAAAGAAAAAGGGAAACAAAGTAATGGTCACAGAATATTTGACACGGATGAAACAAATGTGCGTCAATGGCGTAAGCAAAATAAGAAAAATTTTTGCTTGTAAATGTTCAACAGTCTTTAATAATTCTTTTACATTCTTCTATAACACATTCTTTTTTTAAAAAAAGTTTTCATGACAAATGCTCACCGTGTGGAAAAATAGCAAAGCTGGCACCAATTCCAAAGTCCGATGTGACAGTGGGAGTGTCGAATCATTTTTAAAAAAAGATATTGACGGCTTGAGTAATTATAGGTTCATGTATGTATTTGTAAGTTTTTAATATTGGTAAAATAAATAAATATTATTAATTTCATTTTAAAGAGATTTTTAGAAAAGTTTTATTAAGTATTAGATATTGATATGAACCCCTTTTACACAGTTTTTTTTATTTTTTCTCAAAAGCGTGTAGAGAATTGGGGATGCAGCTTAGTAAAAACAGCTTAGTTAGTGACAAAACTTTTTCACAAAAACATTTTGAGAATTCGGGGTGCAGCTTAGAATCGATGGTGACTTAGATTCGAGTAAATACGGTATTCTAACTAAAGATATTTTACACAATGACTTGTAAGTGCTTTTAGATTTAAGTAAGCTATAGTGAAACATTTTTTTCGAAAAGGAAACTTAGAGAGTTCACCCTGTGCTCCAATAACCGAAACGTATTAAAAAACCAATTTAGATATGCAATGACAAAATACATATAAAATCACAAAAATTAAGTAAAAGATGGAAATAAACAAATATCTCATTAATGAAAATTCCGGTAATTGTATTTATTAACCACAGTATAGTAAAAAAAAACATTAATTTTTGGTATTTGGGGAATTACATTATTTTGAAGGCATGTTTATCTAACGTAAGGTCCTCTGTAATGTTAACCGTCATCAAAGTCTCTAGTTTTAAGTTATTCAGATATGTAAAACCTAGCATATTGAATCTTCGATCGCATTGAAAAAAAAATTCTTATAGCGCGCCTCTCTTTATTTGAAAAAGACAAGATTTGAATTGCTAAAATAGAATCATAATATTTTAAGCCCCCGTAAGATCCCCCTCCTAGAGCTGATTTTTGAAAAATTCCTTTTTATTGGATCTCTACCGAACAAAAGAAACATATTTACCTAGTTTCAAGTCTGTAACTCTAATTATTCAAACACGGGGCTTTTTTTCTTCTTTAACACATTTTGTAACCTCCCACTCTGCCGAGGAAATTGATTTCCTCAAATCTCCAATGAACAAAAAAATGTTTGTAGAATTTTAAGTCTATAAGATTAATAGTTTTAAAAAGGAAATTTTTTACCAAAAAAATAAAAACTTACAGAACCCTCCTTTGGCGTCGATTTCCACAAAATCTGTTATTAGAAAATCTTAACTGAACAAAAGAAACATCCTTACCAAATTTCTAGTCTGTAGGTTTAATAGTTCAAAAACGGGATTTTTTTTATATCAAAAACTGCATTTAACCCCTACAGCCGATTTGTGTCGATTTTCGCAAAACCCTTTTTTAGCGGATGTCTACTCCAACTAAATTTCAAATGTGTTGGTCTAATAGTTCTGGAGATATTCTGGTGAGTGAGTAGCTTTTCTCGTTTATATATATAGATAACCTTTCCTGTTGATTTACACAAAACCCTTTCTAAATAGATATCTACTCGGCAAAAGAAACATGCTTACCAAATTTCAAGTCGCTTGGTGTCTTATGGTTCCGGAGATCTCGCGAGGAGGGAGTCGCTTTTCTTCTATATATTTACAATATAGTTTACCTGCTAGTTTGATATCACGGGGCATCGCGCCAAGTTGTTGTTTATGTTCGCCAAGATGGGCGATAACATTACAATATGGTTACCTTGATATTTTTATTTTCTGGCGATGGTGGTTGCCATGGAGATAACGTATATTAGAAATAATTTTTATTGGTTCTGTTCCCGCGGTAATCTTATTAATTTCAGACGATTTTATTTCTATTTCTTTTACAATTTAACCATTTTCATCGCAATCCGGATTCAACTTATATTTCAGTCTTCTGTTTTATTTAATGCTATTTTCGAATATGGATATTTCTAATATCACTGGTGAGAACTAGGATATTTTTTTTAAAAGAATGAGTGTTATATTATTAATTATTCATATAAATCGTTTATTTTTCAATTTATTTTACTTTTTAAAAATGTTTTTTTCGTTTCTTGTTCGATGAAATTCGTTGAAGAAATTTGCAGTTTTTGGAACATAGCAAGCTTTCAGTACTTTTTAGTTGCTATTCATTATCAATTTTAATATATATTATGTAATTATTTTATTAATAATATAAAAAAAATTATTCGAATGTGTAATAATCATATAATATACGTTATTTGTAATAATTGTTATTTTATAATTATTATTAAATTTGTGTTATTTATTTTTATTATTTTTTATTTTATTATTTATTATTATGTTATTTATTTACAATTATTATTTTGTTGTTTTTTATAATTATGTTAAATGAGTATTCTTATATCTGTACGATTCTTATTTATATTACAATAGGATGATTATTCTTTTTTATAAAATCTATTAAACTATATTACGTGATTATTATTATATAAAATAAAAAGTAATACCGTATGAATATCTAATAATTATTACTATTTAGTATTATATGAATATTATATATAATAATTTCTATAACATTATATTACAAGATTATTGTATACTGCATAATATTACTATTAGTAAATATGGTTTTCTTATATATATAATATTGATATTAATTATTTATTGATCTTGGTTAGTCTCAATCTATTCCTAAATTCTTCATTTGAAATCGATTTTAATGTTTTTCAAAACAGTTCTTTAAAATTATTTTCCTGACGAGTCTTACCGCTAGGCCGCCATCTTGAATTTCATTCCAATGACATGCGCTGCTTGGCGTGATTCCTTATCACGCCAAACAGCGTTTGGCGCCCTGTCCCGTGATATCAAACTAGTTCCATAGTTTAACACAAAGCTTCATACCCGGCAGATATTTAGTTTGATTTCCGCTTCATCTAGTGTGATGTGAAACTAGTGGGCGGGGGGCTCTCGCACGTCAAAATCTAACTTTTTCTCAATGCTTTTTTTGTGTTTTAGAAGGTAAAATCATCATTTTTATGTGACAATATTAATTCTATTGCAACCAAACACACAAAATAATATTCTTTGTATTTTGCATATATATAATACTGTTGTGATCATTAATGTTCTTTCTATAAAAATTCTATGGCAGCAGTGGCGCATACAGGAATTTTTCTGAGGGGTAGGGTACAGGGCGAAAGTCCGCCATTCTCATATTATGTTCCAATACGCCGCCCAACATATTCGTTTGGTTTTGTCGATTTTCGCGAACAAAAACAGTAAACAATTAATTATTGAATAAATAACTAGCATTAATTAATAAAATTAATTATTATTAACAAATGCACAATTAAATTTTACGTACTATATACATAGGATTATAATCAATCGAAAAAAATCTAGGGCTATGAGGGGGGGGGGCTGACCCGGGGACCCCCTCTTGTGTGCCCACTGCACAGTACTAGCATTTAATACAAACTGAAAAAGTAAAGCAATACAATTTTTTACTGGTAAATAAAGATCTGGGTCAAAGGAAGTCTCGGTGTCCAACAAAATGAATATTACTCGTAGAATCCTATTGTGCCCCAGTATGTAACAAATACTAAGAGATCCCTCTAAATTGCTTTTCTTTTTTAAATTCCTTTTGTTTGTTGTTTATACATCTTGCATAATACTTTTTTATAAATGACCTGATATTGCAAAACACAATTTGCGACAGCCAAGCCTCCCCTCCTCCCATCAGTCGAAGAAGTTCTTACACTCATTCATCCAGACTGTGTCCTCAATCTAACGAGCGTCTCTGAATAAGCGCGCGCACGCTGCTTGAGAAACGTTATTCTTCTTTGATTTTTCTTCCTTTCCTTTTTTTATTTTATTTTATTTGCAGTTTCATTTGATTCCAGCTCGTTATTAGTCATGGGTTGTTCTTTTGTTCTCCTGCCGACCTGTCGCAGGAAGTAAAATGAAATATTAGTTCTATCATGTCCCACAAAAAGTGTGTCGCAGGTTTTTTTTTTTTTTTTTAAACAAACATACATGACGGAATACTTCCTTGGAATGAAGCAGATCTCCTGTAACATGAAATACAACTGAAGGAATACCAGAAGGAGATGCGCGAATCTCTTTTGACAAGATGAAAACATTTCCTCGATATGGAAGCTGAGAGAAGAAATAATTTCCTTGTTTTGGAAGTAGAATTCTGTTTTTAAATCCTTAGAGATCTGTTATTTACATAGGGAGTTCTTCATGTAAAATTAATCGTAATAGTGCAACTGGTCGAAATGTGCAGCCCAGTGGCGTAACGAAGAATATTGAGCCCCCTCCCCCTTGCAAAGTCAGGTTTTTTACCTTTAATATTTTATAAATTGCTTAAATACGTAATTGGCGTCAGAGTCAGGCTTTATGCCTTTAAGAACACCTCCCTCCCCCCTAGATGCGGGGGTGTACGTCACGCCACTGTTTTGGCATGTTGTGAAAATATGGAGAGTGGCGTACACAGACCTTTATCATGGGAGTGGGGGTTACATTCTGAAAAAGCGCGTAGACGTAAGTGCAGAGCGGTAATATCTATAGTAAAAATTAAAAACTTGTTTGTCAATTAGGGACTGAACCCCCCCCCTTTTGTGTACGCCACTGAGCTCAAGTGTAGTTCTTATAACAAGTATTCAAGTGGCCAGGGGGGGCCACGGTAGTCTAGTGGTCAAGGTAACGGACTCGTAGCCGGCATGTCATTTCTAGCCTTGTACCACTGACCCTTGTACCACTTGTACCACTCCTCCATGTAATGGTGCGATGCACGTTAATCTGTCAAGAGCTCAAACGTCCTCCCGTTGGTGTGGTGGTTAGAAGAGGGAGGTGCCAGCTCTCAGGTGTCGTCCTCGTCACTTGACCATGGTTCAAAATTACGAGGTCCATCGCCGAAAGCCTTCGTGTAGCTGAACACTTGATATTCACTCACTCAAGTGGCCGGGGTAGCTTCATGGTCATAGTCATGAATGCATCTCCGGTGTTGTCGAGACACGCATTCGAAACTAAGGGCCACTGAAGATTCGTCGTGTAGAGGGGCTTATGCACGTTAAATCTGTCGAGGATCCAAGGTGTAGTGTGGAAGCTTACAGGAGTGCCATGGTTCAAAATTACAAGGTCCATCTCTAATTAGCTCTCGTGTTGGTTTTCAGGGCGGTTAATGTAATTTCCACCAACTCTCACTCACCTGTCATTAAAATCTTGAGTTCAGGAAATGAATAGCAATAATGCAACTGGTCAAAACATGTATTAACAACGTGAATTTTTTTTAGCGTGATGTGGAGATTTGGAGAGTAGAATGCTAGCTCAGGTACGGTTCTTTTTATTTGTTCACGTGGCCACGCTGGCTGAGAAATCAGACTCGTGCAACGGCATTGTAGAATCTCGGGTTCGAAACCTAGTGCCACTGAAGATACGTCGTGTAGAGGGGCTGATGCACGTTAAAATCCGTTGAACCTCAAAGTCCTTCCGTTAGTGTAGTGAGGAAGTTAGAAGGGAAAGGGGAGCCAGCTCAGGTGTGGTCTTCCTCACTTGACCGGGCTTCGAAATTGCGAGGTCCATCTCCAAAAGTCCTCGTGTTGCTTTAGAACAGGAGTGGCCAATCCGTGGCACGCGTGCCACAATGTAGTGTGAGTGAATATTGTCACACTGTTCAGCTACACGAGGGCTTTTGGCGATGGACCTCGGAATTTTGAACCATGGTCAAGTGACGAGGACTGAGAGGGCACCTTCTCTTCTAACTAGCACACCACACCAACGGGAGAACGTTTGAGATCTCGACAGATTTAACGTGCATAGCTCCCCTACACGGTGGGTGTTTAGTAGTACTGGGCTCGAACTTGTGACAAGCCAGCCATGATCCGATACCTTGACCACTAGGCTACCATAGCTGCCCCAATGTGGCATGGTGGAGCTATAATAGTGGCACGCGAGTACTTAAAGAGAAATTAAAAAATTTGAAAAGGTTATAATAAATAACAATTTTATTGAAATGCGGCTGTCTGTTAAAGAAAAACCTCTTTTTTAAATTAATTTAAATAAATTATACAATAGAAACTTGTCGTGTTGAGAATGCGCCTGCCCTCTTGTGTGATTCAAAGGCTTTTTTTTAGCGAGATTTTGGAATTTGAGGGAGTGTATTTTAAACTATACCTGGAAGAAAACACTTAAGTAACCAATTGGGTGCTTTCTATTTTAAAATTTGCTTATGGGATTTAGTTTTTCTTACCGATAATATAGGACATTAAAATAATTAAGATCATAGAGAAAGGGTTGTAACTTTCCTACCCTAGTTGGTTGTATATAATCTTTTATGAAAAAAGTTTTGCTTTTTTTTTGTCTTGATATTGCAGAAAGATTAGCATATTTCACATTAATGCTGGAACTATCTTACCAAAGTCAGTAGCACTCCTAGCTATGATATATTAAAAAATTTAATAACCATTTCTGCAGGATTTTTCAGTGCTAGGTTGGATGATTTTCAAGATGATAAGAAAAATGCTTATCTCTTTTCCCAAATCCTTTTTCAATTTCTCTACAAGAGGTTGTTACCCACCTGAAATCCAAATCATCTATTCACAGCCCAATACCAAACTGAAAATCAAATATAAGGAATTATATTGAATTTTGGCAATTTGTACTAACAAGTAATTTCCCCAAATTTACTTGATTTGGCTGTTGTTGATTTGAATGAATATACGTTTCTGAACAAATGTTTTCTTTTGTGAACATAATAAAATCAAAATATCGCTCAAAATTAACTGAACTGATTAACAAAATCTAAGTTTGTGCTTTGGTCTCATTTATTGTATTATCTTTAAATTTCCACTACTTAGACCTGTATTAAAAGTTTGCTTTTTGCTTAAAAATCACGTAATAAGCCTGTAAGTAACATTTTTTTCACTTCTTACGTATATATATATTTTTTTTTTGAAAAGTTAAAAGTGGCACGCGTAATTATTTTTTATCTGATAGTGACACTCTTCCCAAAAAAGTTTGCCACCCAGAGAAATATTTCAAAAATTGTAATATTTTGTTAAATTTTTTGGTTGTGTAGACGTTAAATATATAATCGTTTGGAGATCTTGTGGCTAAAATTGTAAATATCAGCTTTTTTTTACTTCTTAACCCATTCAGGACCATGATCATATATGTATGATTACTTCAGAGAATGCGGTATCATATTTAAGATTGCATTTTACCCATTCCGAGGCCCATAATCATATCGGTGTGATCTTAATTTGGAATTTGAGAAATGATTATAGAACATAAATTTTCGCATATTTTATTACAGTAATAATTTTTTTAAAATGAAGTTAGACTTAACTGTGGAAAAATTGCCTAGTCCTGAGCGTGTTAAAGATATTTTAATGCGTAGTCCTTATTTAATTGTAGAATGTTTAATGTAAATCCAGAAAACAATACTAAGAAATGTTATTTTGGGTTAAAAAAAATAAAGGGACATAAAATTAAATCAACTTTATGAGTAGATATGGTTATATATTAAAATATTTAGTTTTTTTTTCAAAACTAGTTGTGATACACAACAGCCACCTTTTATGTTCGTTAATTATAAATAGTAAAAAATTCTTTTTTGAATAATATTTAAATTAAGTAAATAAAAAAAAAAATACACGAAAAAAATATTGTTTATCAACAGTTATTGATACATGAATTTTAATAATTTTTATGAAACGTTAGCTATATTTCAAAGCACATGTTCAATCAAAAAAATTTTGAAGCACTGGGTTACAAAAAGCTTTACCTTTGTTCGTAATAAGGAAGAAATATTTTAATTACTCATTAATAACATTTATTTTGGGAGAAATACAAAGGTAAAAGCAGATTTTTAAAACTCCCCAACCAGGGTCAGTAATATCTTATTCATTTGCATTTTATCTCATTCATTTGCATATCTTATTCATTTGCTCAGCATTTGCGATATAATCTTTTCAAAATGAACTCGACTATTGTATTACTGCGAAAATGCCGTGATTTATTTTAAGTACTAAATATTTTTAAATAAAGTTTTCACTTTAATAAGACGAAGAAAAATATGTATTGCAATGTAGCATTATAAACACTATATAAATTTAATTTCTACATGAAAACTATGACTGGTTTTTCCAATTTTTAGACGCTCTGAAGCCTATACGTAGAACTAACAAAAAATGATTCATTCGTTCCTTCAGTAGATAATGGCAGGAAGTAAAAAACTTGAGGTCTTGTGAAGGCAATATGTTATTACGTTAGCGCAAAATGGCAAGAATTGCAGGTCAGGGACAAATAAAGACAGATCAGAAAAATATTTAACCTCAGCATATAGATGTGAGCTCCAAGTCATAATTTTAAACTTAAAGGACATGCTGATCTTTTTCAAGCATGATATTTAATTTAAATAAACAATTTGGCCAAATGTTGTATGATGTACAACTCAGTTTGCTTAAAATTTGTAAAAAGTTGTCAAAAATGTAATTAATAGTTCAGATAATTTATTTTTGACAATTTCATATGAGATTGTATTCCTCTGACCTAATTAGTTCTAAGTGTTTCTCTTTATTATTAATTAATCATTAATGACATGTTTAGAATTTTAAATATATTTCCCTAATACAGGATGGAATATCACTATACTTCTTTCATTCGTTATTCTTTGTCTGGGTTAGATGGAATTTTCTTTTTGATTAAACAAGTTAAGTAAGTTACACTTTACTTTTATTAATTTGCTTCGTTTCCACTTCTATTTGCTTGTATGTATCGTTTCCTTATTCACTTCAACATTTATTTATATGTCAGTTATTTAATTTGAAAAAATTTGATCAAAGAATTCTCTAGAAACGTCCTTCTTTGCATGTGTAAATATTTTTATTACCAGAAAAAAGTCTCCGAGGTAAAAAGATCTGAAGTCAAGTGTTTAATTCAAAATTTAAATGGAATTTAAACACTGGAAATGTTGACTATCTGTTCCAAATAGCTAAAAATAAAATAATGTGTACACAGTAAATCATTAACGGAAAGTTTTTTATTTTTTAGCATCCAGAGAATGTTTACACCTTTTTGGAACGATCCCGATAAAGAATTTTAAAAAAGAAGGCAAATATTTTGGTCCCAGAATTTCTTGCATCAGCTAAATATTTGAAATTAAAATTGTCTGATACTTTTGTATGTCCTCTTCTTTCAAAATGGTGGATATAAACAAGGAGTAGATCAAAGGGTTTGCTTTTAAGTTTTTTTTTAGGGAGAAATGTTCTAATTCCTTAACTAAAAAACGTTGTGATACGCATGGTATATCGATTTTTAAACGGCAAAATAAATATAATTATTGTTGGGAATGAAAAGATCATCAGTCATTACTTCTACTCGGAAAGAAGATTCCAAATTCGAAAAGCTGTACGTACTGCTGAAAAGTTTCTAAAGTGAAGTCATTGGTAGCAAGAGAAAATCCACTGATGCAGAAATCAATTTCAAATATTTGCTTAGTAACAAATTAAATAATAAACCAAATCTTACTGCTTAAAATAATAAAAAACAAAATGTTCATTTTCTTTTATTGTGGCATGTAGCTCAAAATGCGAAATATTTTGTACAGTCTTGTATGAAAGCTACTTAGCAAGAGATAAATAGAAATACTTTTTTGCTCTTGAATAAAAAAAACATAGGTTTATCTAATCAACTGTAATAAGAAAGGTATGTTTGCTATTGAAAATGTTCAGAAAAAATATGTCCGATTCTGAGAATACAAAGGTTTCGGTACAGATTTTTGAGATTTTCGCAGATTTTAATTACAGTGGGAAATTGGAAATTAAAAGTGAGAGTGTAACATTAACTCCAGGAGAATGTTGCGATTTGGATAATTAAAAAAGGGACTTCGTTTTTCTTTATACCAATGATTTTCAAAAAGAAAACTGGATCCAGACGAATCCATCAGCCATATTTCAAAGACTACCAATGAAAAAAAATGAAAACTCTTATAGGCAAGAATGTCTTAAAACTCTTTGAGGCCCTACCTGACATCTTTAAAAGTAAACAGCATGAATTGTGTCAAATACTCGTTCAAACGGTAATTTAAAACAACTCGAATTTGAAACAAACGACTCTCAATTTCAAAAACCTAAGTACAAATCGGCTCGACCGATGTCCACATTTCGACTAAATGAGTTTAATGATTGTCCATGGTATTAGACCTAGGCATGGACAACGGTCATCACATAACAATACAGTCTTGCCTCTTTTGCCAGTTGACAAGCAGTTAGAAATTCCATGTTTTTTGGAGAATATGTACGGGAATAATATTTGATCATTAAAATTACTAGGATCATGATCTTATTAAAACAGAGTCGAGATAGCGAAATGAGGCTCCCACCGAGGGCGAGGTCCTTGGCCCGGGCTCTTTTGGCCCATGCCTTAAGTATAAGTAAGTACCCCTAGTTATAGGTATAGCATAGTTTTTAAATACTTGACATTTCGCTTTTGAACTGAATTATTGTCCTTTTTGTCTGCTGAAAAGAGCTCCTTTTAAGTCCAAAAATATCACGATTGATGAACTCTGAAAAGAAGTGAAAGAGGAATATCGAGGAATAAATATAAACCAGGGAATTTTACGAAAGACTCTTCTACTACCGAAATTACAATGAAAGCTTGTAGTCCAATGCCATATCCATCAGATCGAACATTAAAAAAAAATTGTCTTTACATTTAAATCAATAAAAAGTTCCCGAAATCAATTTCAAAAGTTGTATAAGCACCGTCTGTATTTCTTCTTAATCTAAGTGGCGTGATGAAATATTTGCCGGAAAGAAAATAAAATGTCAATTAAACATATAGTCGGACCCTGATTTAACGAATTCTTCGGGACCGAATATTATGTTCGTTATATCAAAATTGGTTCGTTATTAAACCAAAAATGAAACATAAATTTTTTCCACTTACCTTTTGGAAATTCTCTAATAAGCAACTGCACACAAAAAATATCTTAGTTAGATATCAAACACTTTTTACTCGACAGCTAAAAATACTATTGGTGAATTATTACGTAAAAGTTAACTGGAAATTTTAAAATGCTAACTAACAGTGTTTTGAAAATATTTTTGATTCTTGACGTGTAACATGTTTCCTCTCGATTGCTGGAGATTTGTGGGAGTGATTTCGTGAAAAGGGACGGAAATGCGTAACAGGAAGTTGCAGAAGCGTGCGCTATTCAGTGAAGTTCTGTTTTTTCTCCTTCATTCGGGAGGGGCTCCACCCCCATCCCCTGCGGTCTAGATTGTGGGATTTTTGTTTTCTCACTTAAGGATCAGAGAAGCTAAGTCCTTTAGGCAGAGACGTGGTTAGACAATAAAGAACGTGTTTCGATACCTGACTTCGATTGCTGCGTACAATTTAAACGACCGGGCCACAGTTCAGTTGGCGTTGTTATCTATCGTAAACAGAACAACTCACATGTTGTGGCTCGACATATGGATATTACTCATCGTCAAACAAGTGGACTGGGTATTGTTGTTAAAGATATTGAGAACATATGTGCGGCCAAATGCTTATTTGAAAATGGACAAATAGTGATTTTGGTGGTCGTATACATTTCTCCGAATCAAACGGTTCAAAAAATTAAAGATTTCCTGCATTTTGTACTTTTACCATCGTGGTTCTGCTCTTTTTTTAAAAAAAACTATCACTCGCTTCCCATGATTTTGAGTGGTGATTTTAAAGTTACCTTCAGTTTGCTAGGAGCCGAGCCACTCATAGCTTTTTTGAATGATGAACTCAAGCTCGAAATGAACACAAATCGAAATGTTTCGACAACTAACAGTGGTACTGTTATTGACGCTATTTTTCAACGGTTTTTAAATACTTTGAAAACACAAGTATATGTGCCATATTTTATCATAAATTATCATTACCGTCTTCCCTAAATTGATCAAGAATAATTATTTTTGATACAAAATTGCATTACTCCTTGCGTTAATTAAATAAAATTTTAATTAAAGATATAATTATTCCATAGAAAATTATTTCCAATCATACTAGATTCATTTTTTTTCAGGATTTAAGTTGCTATTGCGAATTTACCACCATAACATGTCAGATGTTACACATCTTATGTGACTACTGTAAAGCTCGTTTCTTTTTTTTTTTTTTTTGATTTTATGCAGAGAAGAGAGTAATGCATTAGTTACATCTCGCTGCATAAAGAGAGGTATGTTTTCCCACTTTCCACATTAGAAAATGTGACAGTTTTGATAGGAGTTTCATTATCTATTTTTGCATTCTATTCTTCATTGGCTCCTACAAATCAATAATTTCCTCAACTTAAGTTGCACTGATAGGCAGTCCGTCCTCAAATGTATCAAAATTGCTAAAATCTTAAAATATACCCTGCATTGTTGAGTGGGATGAGATAAGAAAGGAATTTCCTGTCCTACTAAAGAATCACACGATAGGGTACAGGATAATGGTCTTAACTTTCAAATTTCAGAAAAAAAGAATGCTCTCTCAAAAAAATTAGAATAAAAATTGTTTTTTTTTCTGACGGAAAAAAACAGTTTGTGTTATTTGAAAAAAGAAATATAATTTTTTCGAATACAAACTAATAAAAATATTTTCTGCAGCGGCTGAAATAATTCGTTATTTCGGAGTTTTTTTATTCCTTAAATAGGAATTTTTGCCTTTATTTTTAATCAGGGAAAGAGAAAAATTCGTTAAATAGGGGCTCGTTAAATCGAGGCTCGACTGTATCTAGATGTCAGATATTCGTACAAAATTATTTGTAAATTCTGATTTGGTTCCACGGAAATCATTATTTCTGTAATGTCATCATTCTGCCTGTTCATTATTTCCATCATATCCCGTGGTATTGATTCAAATTCTGTGATTGGTGATCTAAAAAATATATTTGTGTGTAAAAAGAGGTAACTGCTGTTCTTAACTGAGCCTCAAAGTTGTCCATCAACGTGACAGGGAGAAATAAGGAAAAGGGTATCCTAGATTTTGACCGAGACATTTTTTTTTTAAATTGTGAGGTTTGTTGTCAAAAGCCCTTTAGAACAGGGGTCACCAAACCTTTTGGTAAGAATACTACAATCTGAAAATAAATCATTATGCGTGCCTCTTCCAACTTTTCCAACAAACAAAAATATTTGAAAAGGTGAAAAAATTTCGCTTATTGACTAAAGGAATTTTACGCAAATTGTGCATATTTTTTTGTGTCTTAGTGAAAATTTAAAAATACAATAAATACTTATGTTTTATTGTTAATAAACATTTTACTTTATTTTTAATAAACTTCTTTATGTATAAAATAAAAATAAGTAACTAGAAACATTTTATTTCTAAATAATTATTAAACAGACAGAACTTGCTTGGGTTTTTGAATTTGAAGTTTTTTTTACCAAGTCAACTATATTAGGATTAATTCTTGAAGTGCTAGCAAAATTAGGTTTCTTTAGGTGTATATCAGTTAATTTTGAGTGATATTACGATTTTATTATGGTCGTAATAGAAAACATTTGTTCACAAACATATGTCGATTCAAAACTACAACAATATCTGACACCTAAATTGTGTAAATTTTAAAAAATTGCCTATGGTTTCAAATTTTCAAAATTCGATATATATAATTTGGATCATTTGAGTTGAAATGAGTTTCTTATATTTGCTTTTCAGTCTAGTGTGGTTCTGTAAGTTAATAATTCCTGTTTGGATTTCAGGTTGGTAACAATTAACGTCTTGTAGAAAAATTGAAAAAGGATGAATGAAAAGATCAGTATTTTTTTATCATCTTAAAAATCATCCAACCTAGCACTGAACGAATCCTTCAAAATGAATATTAAATTTTTAAATCTATTATATCTCAGAGGATTATTATCTTTAGTAGATAGTTACTGCAATATGGAGAAACGTGTTAATCTCTTTTTTTTCTTCAAGATAGAGACAAAAGAGGTAAATGCTTACAAAAAAAGAAACGAGCCTTACAGTAGTCGCATACGATGTGTAACACCTGACATGTTATCGTGGTAAATTCGCAATAGCAAGTTAAATCCTGAAAAAAATGAATCGAGTAGGATTGGAAATAATTTTCTATGCAATAATTATATCTTTAATTAAAATTTTATTTAATTAACGCAAGGAGTAATGCAATTTTTTATCAAAAATAATTATTCTTGTTCAATTTGGGGAAGACGGTAATGATAATTTATGATAAATAAAATATGACACATATACTTGTGTTTTCAAAGTATTTAAAAGCCGTTGAAAAATAGTTTCAATAACAGTACCACTGTTAGTTGTCGAAACATTTCGATTTGTGTTCATTTCGAGCTTGAGTTCATCATTCAAAAAAGCTATGAGTGGCTCGGCTTTCAGCAAACTGAAGTTAACTTTAAAATCACCATTCCAAATCATGGGAAGCGAGTGATAGTTTTTTTAAAAAGAGCAGAACCACCTTCGTTATATAGTAAAAGTAAAAAATGCAGGAAATCTTTAATTTTTTTGAACCGTTTGATTCGGAGAAATGTATACGACCACCGAAATCACTGTTTGTCCCTTTTCAAATAATCATTTTGCCGCACATATGTCCCCAATATCTTGACTAACAATACCCAGTCCACTTGTTTGACGATAAGTAATATCCATATGTCGAACCACAACATGCGAGTTGTTCTGTTTACGATAGATCGCAACACCAGCTGCTCTGTGGCCCGGTCATTTAAATTGTACGCAGCAATCGAAGTCAGGTATCGAAACACGTTCGTCATTGTCTAACCACGCCTCTGCCTAAAGGACTTAGCTTCTTCTCTGATCCTAATGTGAGAAAACAAAGATCCCACGGCCTAGACCGCAGGGGATGGGGGCGGAGCCCCTCCCGAATGAAGGAGAAAAAACAGAACACTTAGCGCGCTCCCCACTCCCATTTCGTCTTTCAATCATAAATCTCCAGCAATCGAGAGAAAAGATGTTACACATAAAAAACATGTAGGAAAAATACAATTCTTCTCTATAATCTAAGTTTAAATGTCCC
Source organism: Trichonephila clavata (assembly GCA_019973975.1). NCBI lineage: Eukaryota > Metazoa > Arthropoda > Arachnida > Araneae > Nephilidae > Trichonephila > Trichonephila clavata. Next base: position 4,704 of record BMAO01034392.1, on the reverse strand, counting down.
ATAATATTGGTAAGAAAAGCTTAAATTCTTCATTTTTTAGTAGCAAGCACTCTCCAGGCAGTTCTTCGTTTTTCCCCAGATATTTCGCTCCGCTCCCTTTAATTCCAAAATCTTTCGAGTGCACTTCCTTTGGAAAGCCAGTGCACACAACAATGATGAAGGAGTATTCTTTACATGATAACTTTCTATTGTAATTCAATTAATTGTGTATAAATTTTGAGGTTTTCTGTCTGAGACTATTGCATTTTAATTTAAAAAATATAAAAATGTTTTTGAAAATTTTGAAAATATAATAAATAAGTTTTCGCGTGCTACTGTTATAACTCCACGGGTTGGCCACCCCTGCTTTAGAGTGACGTAAATTCAAATTGCCACATCCTTTGTAAACATTTAATATATCAAAAAAAATTTTTTTTTAAGTCAATTCCTACTTAGGTCAACAAAGAAAAATTTTATTTAGTTACTCCTGTAAAGTATTAATATAAATATGTATATACTAATAATATAAATATGTATATACATATTACAGAATCACAATATTAAGTGACAAAACATCTTCTAAATTATCATTAAAAATTTTTTAACCACATTAAATTTGTAATTACGTTTTTTTAATAATAGTTGAACATAAAAGGTTTGAATTTATCTTAAAACCAGTGTAAAAGGAATGCTGACGTCTAACTATCATATGATTTTATTCAGGTTAAGCTGAATCTTCGTCACAAATTTAACAAAAGCTGCTGCCATCTAGAGGAATTATATCGACTGAGATTTTTCTCTTAAATTATAATTTAATTATAATAATTTAATTTAATTAATGAATTAATATTTGAAAAAAACTGTTAACATCAAGTGTCATCCACTACAAGTTTAGAAAAATGTATTTGAACCTGAATGGATGAATAGAAAGTATTTTATTAAAGATTGAAAATTTGAACAAGATTTATATATAAATATATAGGAAGAGAGTGAACTGATAGTAGATATTGAGATTAGCAAATGCATGTAAATAACACAAATAGTGGTTGTAAAAACACTACAAATATGAAGTGACAATGTTGACAAATGTGACGAAATTTCGCTATTCATAAACTTAGCTTTGTTGCCGAGAATCAGGAGAGCTATAGAAAAATAAATACTGAAGAATAATATTAATTATTATATAATGCTCAAGAGAAATTGGAATGAAATTTAGCTATTAATAAAATATATTAATAAAAATATGGAAAGTTAGTACGAAAATACTAAAAGCCTGAGAAGTTCTGGGACAATGTGATTGATTCTAGTTTGTTCGCCATAGATTTTCACTGGCATAAGTTCTGAAAATAGCTATATTTGCTTTTAAAAATAATGTATAAATAAAAATTCGATAATCTTTATTGCAAGTTACTGTTTTATTTGAAAAGCATATTGTTGGAATTAAACTGAAAATAAAAAATTAAAAAAATCCAATGAGGAGATGGGAATGGATAATTACATTTTTAAAAATATTCCAGCAATCAATTCATCATCTCGCGCAAAAAGAATTTTGACAGAAATTTTTTTTATCTTTAATGCAAAGAGGATAAGCTACTTGAATATTCATTAATGATATTAAGAAGGACATTTCCTACCGCTCTAAATATAGTATTATAAAGCAAAATTTCTATCAAAAAATTTGAAGATATAACCCTTTTTCTAATTTTTTTTTAAAAATAAGATATATTATTATTATTATATTCGAAATGGTAAGAGTTCGTGGTACTTTCAGAGATGACATTCGTGAGAGGAAATTATCTTTTTCTTTTTCATCAAATTATGTCTGAAGTAAACTCCGGCGGCTTGACTTTGCTTGAGGTTTAATGAATGAAAAAGATTTACGACTCTGATGAAAGTTTTTCAGAGAAATGTCTTAGACAAAAAGCCACTCCTTTTGTTTCATATTTACAAGCCTTTCCACGTACCGTTTAAAATTGAAGCACAAAATCTCTTAATACAAAAAAGTTAATCTAAATTTATCAATAAAAATACACTATTAGATATTAAAATAATTACTATCAATAAAAATGGAACAAAATTAATTATAACAGAATTATTATTTAGAGAATACTTTCACATTTTTAAGGCATAATATAGTTAGCTGGTGGAACGTTTTTCTTTAAGAAAATGAACTCCAAATTCATTGCTGAGTTTTTTTACATCGAAAACAATTTTAAAACTTTAAAGTATCTAATTCCCTTTTCAATAATTATTTAAAAATATAACTGAAATTTTTTTTTTAAAAAGAAAATTCTTGTCTTATGGTTCTTTTTACTCCATATTTCTTGAAAATATTTTTAGATATCCCCTCTCTGGGGAAATGTTAATAAATATTTTTAGAAAGTGAAGACCTCTTTTCGACAGTCTTAAGACTTTTTGAGGCCCTGGCCCCAATACAAAAGTAGGCCTTATCTGTGATCTTTAAAAGCAGATAGTATGTAGCAGTAATGGGCATTAAGTAGATCGCGATCGACCGGTGGAGCGCCAAGACGTGTTTGGGTGGCCACCTGAAGATTGGCAGTTTGTAATTATATATACCAAAATATTCAAGATTGGCTGACAGTGTAAAGACAGTCTTCCACTGACTATAAGTAAAAGAACTAACTTTAGAAAAAAATATTTTTTAATGTATTTTGAATTATTTGATAATAAATGCATCATTTGATATTATATTTGCAGCTATTGTTAGTATGCTTGTATCTTGCATTTTACTTTAAACGCTCCTTTAAAATACGAATTTTTTAAAATTTTTATTTATGTATAGGTAAGTACATTTCCGTAGTTATTATTAAGTTATAATAAATATTGTAGACCTCTTTTCTTACCTCACCACACCTACACCACTGGGGGAATCGCAACATCATGAAAAAATTGGAAGTAGCCCGTGCCCTGGAAAAGTCTGCCCACTCTTGTTATACAACATGCATTGTCAAATACTCGCACAAATAGCAATTTAAAACAAATGTGCTCGACTCAAAAGCTCACAAACCGGCTCGACAAATGGCCACATTTCGACTCAATGATTTGAGTAATTGTTTATGGCATTAGGTCTAAGCCTAGACATGGACAGCGGTCATCTCTTATAAAAGTCTTGCTACTTTTGCCAGTTGACCTACAGTTTGAAATTCCTTGTTTATCGGAGAGTATGTACGGGAATAATATTTGACTGTTAAAATTATCCGGATCATGATCTTATTAAGATTGAGCCGAGAACGAGACGATGCCCCCCAGAAGGCGAGGCTAATGCTTCCGTGAATGGAAGGGGAAATGTAATTAATTACAAGTTGAAATCTTTCTTTTTCCAAGTTAAAAATTTGTAATCAAAATATTTTTGCTTCAAAATAAAATAAATAAACAAAAGACAAGTTTTAGACTATCATTTCTGTACATACATACATATATGAAGCACATTCTAAGTTCACCACCGTGGTACTGGACTTGGATTACTTATATGAAATATGGAAATTAATTTCAGTGAGTTGAGCGTTTACTAACGCTGACCTCTAAAGCAATACGAGGCTATTGGTGCCGCACCTCGTAATTTAGAGCCACAGTCAAGTGTCGGGGACCACGCACAGGGACGTCATGGAGTCTCAAGGGTGTAAACTTTTTCTGGAGGACTGAAAATATAACTCTATAAATATAACTCCTAAAATATAACTCTTTTAAATTTAAATTAAATAATTCGAATCTTTTACACATTATTTATAGAGGAATTAGTCTTCAGAAAAGTGTAAAATGTTTAAAATATAATCATAATTTAAGAAATTATAAGCATATAAAAATAAGAAATATTAATTTTTACTGCGCGCACGCTATTTTCTAAAATAATAGCCTATGATGCATAAAACTTTATAGAAATAAAAAATATATCATGCACTTTAAGCCCTAGTAAATTAAGAATAATATGTCTTTTGTATTTCAAAATATTTAAAAAATATATAATTTAAAAAAAAAATTAAAATATAATTTATTATTCTATTTATTTAAATTTACTACGGTGTAATAAGGATACATTTAACTTTATAAATCAACTTATTGCTAGTAATTAAAGCTAATACTTTTGAAAATAGCATGCGTGCAGTAAAACTTAATTCATATTTCTTATAAAAAAAATTTCTTATTTTCATATGCTTATAATTTTTAAAATTATGATTATATTTTAAACATTTTAACACTTTTCTGAAGCCTCATTCCTTTATAAATAATGTGTAAAAGATTCGAATTATTTAATTTTAATTTAAAAGAGTTATATGTATTTGAATATTGTTTATATTTTCTGCACTCCAGAAAAAGTTAACACCCCTGAGACCCCTTGATGCGGGCCAACGGACCTCTCCCTCAGTGGGGGTCTCGTTTCGCGCGTTCTCGACTCTATCTTAATAAAATCATGATCCGGATAATTTTAATGGTCAAATATTATTCCCGTACATATTGTCCGAAAAACAGGGAATTTCAAACTCATGTCAACTGGCCTAAGTGGCAAGACTGTATTATTACCTGAGGACTGTTGTCCAGGCCTAGGCCTAATACCCTAAACAATCATGCAACTCATTTAGTCCAAATGTGGCTATTGGTCGAGCCGGTTTGTGCTAGGTTTTTGAGATTGTGAGTTGTGCACATTTGTTTCAAATAACCATTAGAACGAGTGATATAATGCATACTATGTACTGTCTACTTTTAAAG